>JAJHUR010123224.1:0-53883 GCA_027495735.1 Lutjanus campechanus | reverse complement strand
ACTTCCCCCACTGTTTCCCCAGTGTTTTACAGTATAACTAGGCTGTGTATTAGAGCGTAACTACTGTACAGTTACTTCATAAGTACGGGGTAACTCTCGCTCACTTCCCCCACTGTTTCCCCCGTGTTTTACAGTATAACTAGGCTGCGTATTAGAGCGTAACTACTGTACAGTTACATCATACTTCTCCCTGTAACTAGTGTCTAAGTACACTGTAGCTCTCCTGGAGTTACACGCTAACTACGGGGTACCGGGCTGTATTATGCAGTATGCACTGTTATCCCCTCCTTAGCATCTAATTACGCTGTAGTTCTCCTGGAGTTACACGGTAACTACGGGGTACCGGGCTGTATTATGCAGTATGCCCTGTTATCCCTTCCTGAGCGTCTAAGTACGCTGTAGCTCTCCTGGATTTACACGCTAACTACAGGGTACTTAGCGTCTAAGTACACTGTAGCTCTCCTGGAGTTACACGCTAACTACAGAGTACTTAGCGTCTAAGTACACTGTAGCTCTCCTGGAGTTACACTTTAACTATGGGGTACTTAGCGTCTAAGTGCACTGTAGCTCTCCTGGAGTTACACGGTAACTACGAGGTACCGGGCTGTATTATGCAGTATGCACTGTTATCCCTTCCTTAGCGTCTAAGTACACTGTAGCTCTCCTGGAGTTACACGCTAACTACAGGGTACTGAGCGTCTAAGTACACTGTAGTTCTCCTGGAGTTACACGCTAACTAAAGGGTACTTAGCGTCTAAGTACACTGTAGCTCTCCTGGAGTTACACGCTAACTACAGGGTACCGGGCTGTATTATGCAGTATGCACTGTTATCCCCTCCTTAGCGTCTAATTACGCTGTAGTTCTCCTGGAGTTACACAGTAACTACAGGGTACTTAGCATCTAAGTACGCTGTAGCTCTCCTGGAGTTACACGGTAACTACAGGGTACTTAGCGTCTAATTACACTGTAGCTCTCCTGGAGTTACACGCTAACTACAGGGTACTTAGCGTCTAAGTACGCTGTAGCTCTCCTGGAGTTACACGCTAACTGCAGGGTACTTAGCGTCTAAGTACACTGTAGCTCTGCTGGAGTTACACGGTAACTACAGGGTACTTAGACGCTAAGTACCCTGTACACGCTAACTACAGGGTACTTAGATGCTAAGTACCCCATAGTTAGCATGTAACTCCAGGAGAGCTACAGTGTACTTAGACACTAAGGAAGGGATAACAGTGCATACTGCATAATACAGCCCGGTACCCCGTAGTTAGCGTGTAACTCCAGGAGAGCTACAGTGTACTTAGACGCTAGTTACAGGGAAAAGTATGATGTAACTGTACAGTAGTTACGTTCTAATACGCAGCCTAGTTATACTGTAAAACACGGGGGAAACAGTGGGGGAAGTGAGCGAGAGTTACCCGGTACTTCTGTGGAAGTTGGTGAAAAGTATGCAGTAACTGTACGGTAGTTACACTCTAATACGCAGCCTAGTTATACTGTAAAACACTGGGGAAACAGTGGGGGAAGTGAGCGAGAGTTACCCAGTACTTATGAAGTAACTGTACGGTAGTTACCCTCTAATATGCAATCTAGTTATACTGTAAAACACTGGGGAAACAGTGGGGGAAGTGAGCGAGAGTTACTCAGTACTTATGAAGTAACTGTACGGTAGTTACGCTCTAATACGCAGCATAGTTATACTGTAAAACACTGGGAAAACAGTGGGGGAAGTGAGCGAGAGTTGCCCTGTACTTCTGTGGAAGTTGGTGCAAAGTGAACGGTAGGTACGCTCTAAGTGAGCGGTAGGTACGCTCTAACTCGCGGGCTGTATTATGTAGTGTTACCATCATTTTTTCTCCTGCTTGAGAACAGTCCAAGCACCACCCCAACCTGCCCATGTCACTTAGAGCAGTATTCCCAATCCTGGTCCTCAGGGACCCCTGCCCTGCATGTTTTAGATGTTTCTCTGCTCCAACACACCTGATTCAAATGATCAGCTCGTCATCAAGCCTCTGCAGAAGCTTGATAACGAGCTGATCATTTGAATCAGGTGTGTTTCTGGATCATTTTTAGTTATGTTGCTGCGTTCCAAGAACTCAGCTGTTAAAAAAAAAGACCCAAGTTTTATAAAGAAGCAGAACTCAGTGTTATACTGAGCACGAAACTGAAGAGCCACAATCATTCAAAATCAAAATCAGAGTTCATTAAAAGACTCCGTCAGACACGATGCATCTGATACAATCACATTACTTCATTATGCATTACAATCAATCCACTAACAGTCCTGACACAACAGGAAGGGCACATGTAAACAGCTTACCTGAGTCCATAAAGCACCGTGCCGTCAGGGTGGAGACGGATCATTCTGTTCTTGACAGTGACGCCGTGAACGAAGGACTTCTTGTCGTTGAGGAAGTAGGTGTCGGGGACCCACAGCTGATCCGCCACTCGGTTATCCAGAGTCAGGTTGTAGGCGATCTCAGAGTAGGACAGACGTTTGTCCCGCCATGCTTGCTGGAAGTACATTGTCAAGGTGTAGTCCTGGAGGACAGAGGGGGGGAAGGAAGTCCGTTTAGTGAAAATAGTGCAGGACTTGAAAGACAAACTCATAGTGAGAATCAATAATGCTTATGTTAATTACACCAGTGGTTCACAGCCGTTTTATCAGAAAGACCCTTTTTCTATATTGAGTAAACTAACTGACTAAGTGACATATTTCATGGAGATTTCATATTATATTCAATTCATAACAAATAACAGTACAGAGCAACTGATAAACTGTTCAATTAATCCAAAGTTTGTTTGTTTTTTTTTCTGTGAATTTTGCATCAGAGAGTCGGGGAGTTTTCCTGATATTTTTAGTAACTTTTATATATTTCTCTGTAATATGAATTCCTTTTATTTTTAACAATCATACATACTAAATATCCTCTTTTTTTGACATATCCAAGTCATTTTCTTCTCCCTGACACTTGGCCATTGTTCTGTTTGCTCTTTGGTTGTTTTAACTGTGTACTTTTCTAATGCAGGATGAGGCTGTTTGGCAGAGATTGCCCCTTATAACAGCTTAACATTACATCTTAAATAATAATCTAACCTTTAAAAATAACAATTTCATTTAGCTTTATTCACCAGAACATGGAAATTATGTACATTTACCCTGAGGTGCTTCTTATATGAACTGTTTTTTCACCCACAGCACTTGTTTTGATGCCTTTATATGCACAAGTTTATTTTTTTTAATTTATTTTTTTTAGTTATATTTTCGGGCTTTTTTATGCCTTTATTTGATAGCACAGCTGAAGATAGACAGGAAAGGGGGTGAAGAGGGAGGGGATAACACGCAGTAAAGGGCCGAAGGCGGGAGTCGAACCAGCGGCCACTGCAGAGGACTGATAGCCTCCATACATGGGACAGACGCTCTACCAACTGAGCTAAACATCCGCCCACAAGTTTATTTTTAACAAGCAAAAAAGCGCTATATTGTATTTATTTTTCAGTTACTCTTGAGCAAAGGTTTGAGGGGTCTCCAAATTACCCTTTAAAAAAAAAACAAACGAAAAAACGCCTTGGCATAGCCTTAGAAAAACATGTAAATATTTATTTTCTCTGGTTTTGCTATCATAATTTAACTGGGACTAGGTAAGATTAAATGCTGTGATCTCATTGTATTTTCCAGCTAATAAGTCAAAGTTATAGGTCGACAATCTAAACTTTAAAAAAAAAAAACGTTTCATTTAGTTTTATTCACAGAAATTAATGAAATGCTGAGAATATGGTGTATGGTATATATATATTTTTTTTAAGTTTTCTTACACCCCTTAAAATTAGGAATGCCTCGCAACCCCTACATGAAGCTTTGGGGACCCCTAGTGGGGGTTGGGACCCCCAGGTTGAGCACCAGTGAATTACACTATAAAGCCAAAACAAACAAAAAGAAAAAACCCACATCCTAACAAGTCTTCCAGGAGGAATTTTGTAATTGCCTTTACAGCACTTATTTCCCCACTGTGGGACTAATAAAGGAATATCTTATCTTAATTAAAGTGATATTCCACTTTGTGAGAATAAGCCACTCAGTATGTACTCACCACTATGCCAATGTGATGATGGGTGAAGGTCTTCAGTTCACAAAACAATCCTGGAGTTTTAGGAGAAACAGGGTAGCAGCCTCATCCAGTACAATGGCAGTGAACGGTGACCACGGATAAAACGTTTAAAAAAAACCACACAAAACAAACACAAAATGTCTCCATCCTGCTTGTGTGGTGTAATCCGTGGTCACCGTTCACTGCCATTGTACTGGATGAGGCTGCTACCCTGTTTCTCCTAAAACTCCAGGATTGTTTTGTGAACTGAAGACCTTCACCCATCATCACATCGGCATAGTGGCGAGTACATACTGAGTGGCTTATTCTCACAAAGCGGAATATCACTTTAAAGTAGTGGGTGAGCTGAGCACAAATCCATTGAAACTGGGTACAAGGCTGCATCTCAAGTTTTTGTTGACATCCTGTCTTTGTGAAAAATGATAAAATGTGTAACCCCACATGACTATCAACTAAATATAGTATGAAACAGAAATGGCTGTATCAGAAAACTCAACAACTTCAATTTCATACATCAAATAAAGATTCATCCAAAGAACCGTTTTTGGAAGAAACAGAAGAAACTGAACAGGTTCTTTTTAGCACCCTTAGAAGATGGAAGGACTCTGGGTAGAACTCCCAGAGAGGGTTCTGGGTGGAATCATTATACCACAGAAGGGTTCTGTGTAGAATCTCTCATTAGGGGTTTTGGATTATAGGTGGTTGCAGGTAGAATCCTTTATGATGGGTTTTAGGTAGAACTCTCTGAAACGGTTCCAATTGGAACCTTTATATAAGGTTCTACCCAGAAAAAAAAACAAGCTAAAGAACCCTTTATGGTTATAGTTAGCACCTTTATTTCTAAGAGTGTACCAATTAAGGCACACACTAAATATAGACGTTAGTCATTAATGGGTTACGTATAAGAACGTGCTTTATTTCCACTATCATCTCAACTGGGAAACATGTCCAGCACCGTCAGCATGTCTAACATCTGACTCCATAATGTGTCACCGCACGCTGTATAGACTCTGCATAGTGAGAAGGTCAGCCAAAAGGTCATTGGTGGTCTGAAAGGCCACAGCCTGTACTAGGGGCCATGGTGGCCGGGGTTGGGGGGTTAATATTCAACTATCCTCACTTAATTTTGAGACCGTAACCAGAGGGGAACTTTCTCAGCTGGCTGACGATTGTCTCACGCTAAAAATAATCTGCTTCCACTCTGACGACCGAAGCTACTCTTTGCTGTATGGAGACAATACTCCCTCTAATGCAAATGGCCAGAACATTTCTGCAGCTGGGGTCTGTTTTTTTTTTTTCACTTTGAGAGAGAGCTTTCCAGATTTAACCTGGGTGAGAAAGCTGCATCGATACTGTACAGTTTGTTTTTACACATGCTCAGAGATGTAGCAGTAAACTGTATCTCCTCCTCTCCGTCTCTCTTTTCTCTGCTTCTCACTCTTAAAAAAAGACTCACACCCACACAGCCTCAGTACAACACAGCACTGCAGTTGGATCTGCTCTGTTGCAGTGTATTGCAGTGCAATCGACGAGTGGGAAAACAAATAAAAAAATACGGCCCATGAAACGAGGCCCTTGAGCTTTTACTCCAAGCAGCCGTCATCGTTACTAATCTATCACCGTGTTTCTACATTTCCAATGGCCACTTTCGCTCTTAAACTCTTATCATTCATTGCATGCAGTGTGTGTGCAACCAAAGCGCTGCGTTAAAAAGGGCATCTAAAAATACATGAGCTGCTGCCATGTTGATTTTTTCAGGAGCAAAAAGTCAAGCGAGGACGGCCGCATCCTTATCCTGTTTTACAAGAGTTCCCACTGAACCCTCCTCTCACACTCGCTCCCTCTCTGTCTCATTATCAGCCTGTCGATCGGATGTCTCTATCACCTCTGGGATCGTTAGCTGCTGCCTGCAGGCTCGGGCTGCTTCACCCACCGAGGCAGCGTCTCCTGTAGTACGTCCCCATCTTTACCACCACCACCCTCTGCCATGTTGATGCAGGGACACATAAACACAAGGAGGATGAGATGCTGTAACCGTCTCTCTGACTAAATTACAAAACAGAACCAAGTAATATGAACTACTGCAGCCCTGTGGTCACAGTCTGAGCAACGTGATTGTTTTGAAGCAGAAATTATTTCAGCAACAATCTCTCTGTGTTTGTCTTTTTGCTCCACACAGTTGTTTGATTTAAGTGCAGTGAAACATCCTTTGACATTTTGGTGGATACGGTAACAAGCATGAGTGTGTCTGCTGTGTCATACACACATTTTGGATTTTTGATGTTCGAATTCACAGCCCTTAATCCGTATATTACATCAACGGGGTGGAATTTAGAGCTGCAACTAAAGATTATTATCATCGTCAAATTATATGTTCTTTTTTCTTAATTAAAAGACAACTCTATCTGTTTCTTTTCTGGGTTTTTCAAATTAATAAATAGTGACGTAGGTTAGGGCGCTGATGCCCTCCCACTCCACCTCAGGGGGTTATATGTAGCAACACCATCATGCAGAAACCTACGTCAGGTCATGTGGGAAAATATTTTTAGAAGGGCTTGGGAAAATAGCATTTTGATGCTAAAACATATGTACTTCAACCAAAATGTGATTGTTCAGATTTGAATATATAAAGAACACGACAGGGAAGCTACAGGATTATACAAAAACATAATAATAATAATAATAATAATAATAATAATAATAATAATAATAATAATAATGATAATAATAATAATAATAATAATACCTTCTAGTCTTTAAGATTGAATGCCCATCACAAGTACCCAGCGTGTCCAAGGTTTGTCAAAAGTGCGAACTATTTTCTAAACAATTGCAAACCTAAAAATGTAACATTTACAATGCTTTAAAACAGAGCAAAGCAGCAAAATCCCCACATTTGAGAAGCCAAAACCTGAAAATATGTGATTAATTATATTTTGATCAACAAATCCATTAACCTACTAATTATTTCAGCACCAGTGAACTTTTATTTAGTTAATTTCCTCATTCACTCATATAGTAGTCAAGGCAAGTAAATTTGATTTACATAGCTTAACATCACAAATTTGCCCCAAATTAATTCACTGTACAATCTCCAAAAAATGCCTTTAATAGGGGAAGAAAAGAAAGAAACATCAGGATGAACTACAAATGAAGGATCCTTCTAGAGCTGCAACAATTAGTTGATTAATTGATTAGTTTTCGAGTATTACATTAGCCGCAAATTATTCTGATTAATTAATTATTCATTTTTTTAAAGGAAGAAATTTCCAAATTCTCTGATTTCAGATGCTCAAATGTAAATATTATGTGGTTTCTTTAGTTCTCTTTGACAGTAAACTGAGTATCTTTTGGTTGTGGACAAAACAAGACATTTGTGGTCACCTTGTTGCTTTGAGAAAAAATCACCCACTGCTCCCTATATAATAGACAATCAATAGTTAACACTATAGTGGGCAGTAAAATGAGACACTTATGAATCTCTGTTGTTTGTCAGGTGTCACCCAACTGTAATTTTTGTATCTATAAAAGGCTGAACATTGCATTGTAGGGTTATTAGCAGAAAGTTGGACACTACTTTTTTCACTCTGTGTCATTGTGGGAATTTTTGAGAGCACTGCATAGTAAATAATATTCACACTCAGACACTCCAAACCCCCATTAGAGTCTATATAAATGTCCTTTCTTGTGGTATCCACGACCTCCGAAGTGGACATTTTCTGAAAGCTGTGAGTTCAGGAGTTGTGACGTGTTTGCTAACGTTTTCAGAAATGGCAAAAGATGTGGAAATTCATTTTTCAGTAGATGGTAAGTTAAAATATTTTAATTATAGTCAGATACCAAGTTTTTCTTTCTCATTTTACAGTATGTCTAAAGAAAATGTTGATAATTACAATACTCTCATCTTTATATTATACCTTTGCATTTCCTGCATTATATTACCTGCTTGCAAGTTTGTTCAATTTTGTACCTCGGTGGCTTCTAGACATCAACAGGTCTGGTGTCAATAGCCATGTTTCCGCCCAAAGTAGTCCAAGGAACTACTTTTCAAAGAACAAAAGACCCGACATGATTGGGACAATTAGTCCATTGATCTATGAAAAAACAGTACATGTTTTTACACGTCATTTTTGTCCATGACTATACAATAACTGAGGCCTGGAGTTTGACGTGGGTCTGTCTGTCATATGCTTTCTGCTATAACTGATGTGTTGAAGCACGAAGAACAACAAAAAAAATATTAAATGGTGGCTGAAATAAAATGCTGCGAGCACTTGACCAAGCAGAAATATTTAGCACTGCAAACCCCAAAGTTCCTGTCCCCCAAGTAAAGACATTTTGGGGAAAAAAATAATGTCCCAGGACCTTAATTTGGACCTTGGGCCCTGCAGTGGAAACACAGAGTTCCTCCAAAGGTTCCTTATCCCTGCAGAAAGTACCTGTGATGAAAATGCAGCTATTGTTATTGCTGCCATCACAAGCTCGCAAGCTCCATACTACAAAGGGAGTGTTTTTAGACGCAGCTATAGACCTTTTTCCAGGATACATTATTTGATTTGTCATAATAAAAGCACAGCTGTTACTGATAACTTTAATGATGGCTCTGATCTATTCAAGTGTCCCAGTAAGTCATGACAGTCAAGACAGTGTGACAGTGAACCAGCATGCACAAAATCAAGACCCAGAAACTGAAGCAGCTAAATGGAATTCAGCCATCATTAATTTTATTATTTACACCTGTGATTTTCACTGCTGTGATAAGTTAAAATGTCTGCTGTAAAAAGGTCTAATGAATACAAAACCTTTTCAAAAGCGTCTCTTGTTAAGTTAACTGAGCTTGGATTCAAGGTGCATGCTCTTATTTGTGTATGTGTGTGCCTTTGTGTGTGTGTTTGCATTTGTGTATGCACAGTGCCTCGCTGTGTACGTTTGGAGGGTTTAAGAGTATAGAGATGCACAGAGAACACCTGGGCCTGCACGCTGCCTCCTGGCTGTGCTGTAAAATGGCAGCATAATTACGGCCTCACAGATGGTGCTGCTGCTTACCTCCACTCGGACATCACTTGAGCTCAGAGAGGGACACAAAATACAGCTGCCTCCCCCACCCCAACCTCCTGAGTCTGTTTCTCAGTACACTCAAAGTTATTGTTCAAAGAAATCTGCAACGTAACTGCCAGGGAGTACATTTTGTTTTGTGACGGGTGAAAAGTGCACTATTCTGGTGCTGTGCAGAAAATCATGTTGTTTCCATGCAAACAAAGTCAATCTTTTACATCTGCATGTTCACTTTTCTAAAATCATTTTTTCAGTTGCAAATAAAGGATTATGTCCAAAAAACCTGCATGCATGATATGCATGTTACGATATTTAGCAAAACTCTGCAATGCACACATTTTTTGTCAATATGATGCAGCTATGATGCAAAACACGAGAGTAAAAACACCCATTCAAAGCATCTTTTAACACAAAACATAAGTAATAAGTTACATCAAATGCATCTTCCTTGATTTTGCATGTTGTCTCCTAGACTAAAAATAATCTCTGAGTAATAAACAAGACCTTTAATGTGCTATGTGCTGAGAGTCTCTTCCTCCACACACAAAAGATGGAGGACGAGGAGCAGGTGAAGAGAATTTTGCAGCTTCCAAAAAAAGACGAAAAAAAAAAGAGAAAAGCTGCAGATAAGTGAGAGACAGACCATCCCATGCCAGAGTGTCGGTCTCCAGAGCGACCTTCAGTCTCCTTGTCACAAGCACTCCTCAGAAACCCTATTAACATCACACAGTGAGCATCAGTGAGGGAGACATCTTGTGGAGAGCACCAACATTAAAAAAATGAAAGCATGACAGCAGTGAATGTATAAACAGGATGAAGATACAAACACAGCCCGGCTAACTTAAAAAAAGATCAAGGCTGGTTGCACAGTGACAGTGTCTCACTACAGACATGTTTCTGGGCTAACAAACCCCCATTAAGAGTCTGACAGAGTGACAAGGAGTACATTTGTGTCTCCCTGAGAAATCTGACAGGCTACAGTTGTTACAAGACTTCCATTACAACTACATCAGCTGTCACAACCGACATGGGAGGGAGCTGCCAATACGCGAGCATAACACAACACATATAGTGCTGCTGTGTTTGTAGGTTTGGATGTGAGGAAACAGGTGACGTTAATGTGTTCACTTTTTCTCTCTAATGAAACCATTCTGTCAGTTCCATTCATGTGTGGTAGTCTTTTATGTTTGTTGTTTTTTTATGAAAAAAAAGTCCACCAATACAGTAGCTTTCATTTTCATTTTTTAACTGCTGCACTCTAATTTTCTGTACCCAATTTGAATAAAAAGCAGGATGCCCACATTTTGTCTTACTCTTTTAATCCCAAAGTTTTCTTCTGGGGGTCCTGGAAACGTCTTTACTTAAAATTGTTTTATCAGCTTGATACTTTATGACTTCTGATAAATTTATGAAAATTGCTGGAAAAGCTGGTGACATATTTCAGATGTCAGCTACAGAAAATGTTGTTACTAATTTATATATTGTGTTATTTCCTCCGCAAATGAGGTTATGTTTCCAGTTCAGTGGTAGTTAACTTGTTTCGTTAGCTTGTCTAATGGGTTGAAAATTTCATGTCATGATTTTTATAACCAAAATTATTAAGCTAATCATGGTGTTACCATGGTTTTGTTGAAACACTCTCATCATGTCCCCTGTGATGTCGATGTTTTCGTTGGCACAAAACAAACCCACTTAGCTGCTGTGTCTGCTAACTGTGGTTGATGCTGGACTGTTTTTCAAAGCCTGATAATAACGCACGGTTTTGATTATTAAATTTGAAATGGGAATACTAATCAATAAGATATTTATCATGGTTTATCATGAAACCAGTAACTGTTTCATACCTAGTCTGTCATTAGCAAAAACTACTGGCCTGATTTTGATTAAACTTAATGGAAGTTGTGTAGCATGAACCCAGGAAGAGCCCATTTAATTTTGGAGCAGATCAGAATCATGGGGCAGATACACAAGTTATTTTTAACTTCCATTCACATTGCAAGATTGTAAGACCAGTGTCTGTGGCAAAATGAACTGAAGTCATCATGCATGTGTGAACCTCTTGTAATTAAAATGACTAAACATAAAACAAAACATAACAGCCACCTGAAACATCACAGTGGAAACAAATTCAGCAGGAATGTAAGAAATAAGCAACGTCTCCGTTTTTGTTTTTGTTTGTTTGTTTGTTTGTTTTTTTTACAAAATAAGCCCATTAAATCTATCCAGATATTCTCTATGTAGTGGTTGTGCTTGTAGATTTTCATACATGACTGGACTAGTGGCCTTGGTGGAGGTTTTATAACATTTCATTGCATGTTCATGTAACTTCTAACAGGAAGTTAAACCTGTTCCAGGTCTAATTCAGCAGCATAAATATAGACAGTACAGGTACTGTGGCCTCACTGGAGGCCATGGGGATGGGTTTAAATAAAAAACACTGCCATTTGCTGTATTACCCCTCAGAAAAGCACATTTCCATCATGGTTTTAACTTTTTAAGTAAAATAGTCAGTAGCAATGTATCCTGAAATTATATACTTATTCCACATGAAGTATAAAAACTATGAATGAACTATTAAAAACAATCAATTAAATCAATAATTTATTTTCTTTGGTATTTTTCCACATATGGATATATAGTGATGATTGCTGGGTAATGTGTATGATGATGTCGTCCATCTCAAGTGTCTATTTGATCATATAACAACCTCTGTGCCTTTGAACTCTCTACTTTGTCAATACAAAAGCCTAAGTGGCTCATTCAACTGTAAAATCCAACACAGTGTTGATAAAAAATATATATATACACTTAATTATGTGTGTGTGTGTGTGTCTCTCTCTCTCTGCTTTTTATTGCAAATAGAGGAGTTACCACTCCAGTGACTCCACGAGTTAATGAAAGATTTGATTCACAATCAGAGCGCCTCAGATTTTTCTAGACTGCCAACCAATAACTTGGACTTCCATTACTAGTGAGCTGGACAGTCATTGTTTTATTTTTATCTAACTACTGGCCCTGTCCTTGATGAGTATCTGATTTAATTTCTTTTACTCAGTGCAGCACTCCCTATTTTTCACAGTTCTTTACTGTTTTGATAAATTCTAAAGAAAAGAAAAGAATATTTTAAGGAAGAAAAAAGCATCGGTTTTGCAATTTTTTTTTACACATACAGAATTATGGTCTGTTGGCCCCAAACAATAAGAAAGTAAAGTCAATTTCAAGAAAACCTAAGCGCTAAAACCACATTCCACCCATGAACTGTTGGTATGACAGTTGGTGCGTGTGCATTTCTCTCTCCTCTGCAGCTTCATGGGACCAGACAGACGTCCACCATATTGCCAACGCTTTCATCTGCTGTGTCCTGCTGCAGCAGAAGCAGACAAGAATCTGCTGATAATAACAATGTCGTCTACTGTGCAGTGCTATGAGGAGACGACTCGACGTTTGGGCAATAACAAGCTCGTCTGCAGACATCTCAGCCTCTTGTCTGTTTGCCTCCCATCTACGAGCTGGAGGAGACGCCACAGCACATCAGCTGGTTGAGCTGAGTTTATTCATTTGTTGTGCTCTCTCTGCGTGTCCCGTTAAGTTCAGGCTTCAAATTAACTATCAGGGGTCAGGGGGGGAGTTAGTGCATTCTGAATGACTTGCCTGACCATACACGTCCTGAGGGGAGTGACAACATGGATGCCTTTATGACTCTTTTTCCAATGGGTCATTTTTCAGCTACTTAGCTCCAGTGGAGAAAGTGCCTGACAGAATCATTAAGGGAGTCATCAGCACATTAAAGGCTTTTAATGGAGCTGGATAACTTACTCCCTGTTTTAAGACACGCAGCTTTTTTGTTCCCCATACCGGCCATAATGAACCAATATTACGACCAATTTAAACTTCACTCTTGCAGTGGGACTCTACAAGGGTAAGTGTTGACAATTTAAGGAAATGACAAACCATACAAGTAAAAGTAGGAATGCTGTTTCATTATCTTCACTCTGATTGATTGATTTTAATAGGTGCATAAAAGTATGGTGCAAATCAGTTATAATTCAGCAAATTACACATTACCATTTAAAAATAAGACACTAACTGCCCAATGTTGCACATTTCTGGCACATTTTACCAAAAGCATTGATAGATTACATGTATTAAAGGGATGGTTCAGATTGTTTGATGAGGGGTTGCAGGAGGTACTTATCAGCGTATTAGCTTGGTCAGCACGCCCCCCAGTTAGGAGAGGCAGAGAGTACGAGCATGGAAGCTAAGCAATAAAGCAATAAACTGCTGTGGTAATACAAAAGGCATCTTAACCACTTAAAAAGGTCCACCTAAAATAATCAATATCCGTTTCAGTGTATGCCACATTTAGAATATTTTCACCACTTTATTTTGCCATCAGATGGTCTTACCATAATTATACATAATAATGTAATCTGTCTAACTGTCCTTTTAAACCACTAAAGTCACACAATGACTCAAACAAACTAACAAATCATTGTGGTTGACTAGCAACATGTTTTGTGAGGTAAAATTGCTGATTTTGACTATGGAGTTTGGTTGGCTTGGACAGAGTGATATGTGGCTTCCTGTCTGATGGCAAAGTGAAGCAGTGAAAATATTCTAAATATAGTGTACACTTAAACTGATATTGATTTTTAAATGATTTTTTTTTAAGTGACTAAAACACATTTTCTTGCTGACTCTGTCCACAGCAGTGCATTTCTTAGCTTCTGTACTGATACTCCACGCTGCATCTCCAAACTGGAGGTGAGCTGACCGGCATCTACTGTAGCCAACCTCATATAATCCTACATCAAACAAATCAAACTATCCCTTTAAAAACCTTTATTAACCAGGTTTCACATTCAAATTTACTGTAATTATGTGATTTTTGAAAGCTCAGGGTCTCCTCTGACAGTGTTTTATCTTCAAATTAACCCCCCAGTCTCCACGGACTAAACATTAAACAGAGAAGCCAGTGTGCATGTAAGAAAGCTGCAGAATTAAGTGTTGTTCTCGTGCTGTAATTATGCTGCTGACCATATTAATCTGTTACTCTGTGCGTCCACTCAGCATAACTAATGACATTGTTCTGGACAACCTGCATTCTTGTCTTAAGCTCTTTGGAAAGCTCGGCAGAGCAAACAGAGCAGGCAGAATCAAAGCTGCACCGTGTGAACAAAGAGACAGTCTGTCTTATATTTACATATTTACAAATTGTGAATATATCTGTAAAAAAAAAATGTGCAAGAGTTGAAGTTCTAATTGACATTTGTGCAGAAACTTCAGAAAACAGGAGTGAGATTTTTTAATTTTTCTGAAACACTTATTCCATTTGTTAAGTGATTTATCAATCTGCAGCAATTCTGATAATCATTTATCAATAAACATTTGAGGGATTCAGGTTCTAAAATGTGACCATTTTCTGCTTTCTCTGTTTAAAACTGATTATCTTTGAGTTTTAGATAGTTAGTTGGACAAAACAGTGTGTTTGTGCCTGGAATCTGCCTGGTGAACTGTGATGTGCATATTTCACTATTTTCATACATTTCATAGAGTAAAAGATTAATCCATCAATCCAAAAATCAATTATTAAAAGAATCTTTAGTTGCGGCCCCATTTAAGACACTATAACCATGAAGGAATTTTAAAGAAGGAATTTTGATCATTTTAGGATTTTTCTTTTTGTATCATCAGCATTTTTGAGGCAAAATATCAACAAAACAAATCTGTCTTTCTTGGATCATAATTTGTTAGCAATTCAGATATTAGTTTATCAATAATAATTTGCAGGATCCAGCTTGTAAAATGTGATTATTTTCTACTTTTCTCGGGCTAAAATATGTGTAAACTGAACAGTTGAAGAAAACAGGCAACATGAATGTGGCTCTGGTGAACTATGATGGGCAATTTTCGCTATTTTTCCAAAAATCAATAAGAATCTTTAGTTGCACTATAACCATTAACATTTCTGGAAATGTATTGTATCAGCATTTATTTAAAAAAAAGGCAAAATATAAACAAAATACAAAAACAACAACAAAGAAAAAAATCAGTCACTTCAGCCTTCACCTGTATCATAAATGTTTGAAACCTAATCTGCAGCTATTCAGATAATTGTTTATCAATGAACATTTGCTGGATCCAGCTTCTAAAATGTGAGTATCTTCTGTTTTTCTCTGATTTAATCTGAATATCTTTGAATTTTAAACAACTGGTTGGACAAAACAAGCAACATGCATGTGCCTCTGGTGACTTATGATGATGGGCACCTTTCACTATTTTCAGAGTAAAAGGTGAATCCATTAATCCAAAAAATCTATTATTGAAAGATTCTTTCGTTGCAGCCCTTTTAAGATACTATAGCTGTTAACATTTTCTTGTATCATCAGCGTTTACAAAAAGGCAAAAATCCAAATAAAATTCAAACAACAACAAAAATCTGTTTCTTCAACCCTCACCTGAATCATAAATGTTTAAAACCTTGAAAAAAGTCCCTAGAAAAAGAGGCCTTATTTGCTTTTCCTTGACTTCCCCTAGATCCAACCAAAAAAGGCTGCGTTGTCATGGCAACACTGAGTAAAAATAACACAAGCTTATTTTCCACAAGCTGAAAATAAAATGGAACAGGATCAGTTTGGACAAACAAGATCAAAATGGTTGCTAATTCACAGACACAAGTAGAAGCCGCATCTCTGCACGCGGATAACGTCGAGGGCACTGCGTCGCGTTCCCTCTGGTCATCGTCCCTCCACCCCCACCCTCCATCCCCGTTATCTGACGGCCAGATCCCCTTACTCATGTAAAGAAACCAGCGCTTGTCAGGATAATGATCGTAATAAAGGGAACGCTCACGCCCCACTAATTCTTCCATCCCAGAAGCCACCACAGCTGGTTTGTTTAAATCTTTTAATTCACAGCCAGCTAATTAACATTCAGAGAGCAGTATTATAGTACAGGCAGTGCCTCTTAACAACCACCAACCTCAGGTATTTTACATGTAATTAACAAGAGAGGACGAGGAGTGAAAATACTCATTTATAGCTCCCTCCTCACTGCAGCCTCGCTCCGAGTGCATATTGTAGCTACACCCGACATATGGATGTATGCTGAAGACGTTATTATGCAGCACTGATGCATCGCTGAGACAACAGACTCCACTTGTATTTAATCAGCTGCACTGGCTGTGTGTGCAGAACACTTTTTAATGCACCGTAACCGGGGTTCGCTTCCTGGATCTGTGATTTCAGCAAAAACAAACAGCATTATGCAAATGCAATTTCAGCTGCTAAGTGAGGGAGATGAGTGATGGAGCGGGATGCCAGCGCTGAACAGACACAGATAAAAACGGAGGGTGGGATGGATGGGTGAGGGTGGTGAGGGGGGGTCTCGACCATGATATCATATCTGTGCCATATTTTGCACTAACCCCTGTGAGTCAGCACAGCCCACCCAGCGAGGATGTGTGGTCACACCTCGGACTCGGAGGACACTTCCCTCTCAAAATAGCACATTTGTAATGTCATGAAGCAGGCGAGGCGGCTACCTCGGCGCTGACTGACCTGCACATTTTTATTGCCCGACAACATGGCTGACCTTTGAGCCTCGACGGGCCATCGTGGTGGATCACACGGGAATGCACAAAAAGAAAAATGACTCCGCCGTGGCACGTACACACATGCGAGAGCAGCCTCTTACATGTGCACATCACATCACAGAGAGAGAGGAGCAACAAAACTACAAATCCCATTTTGTACCCAAACACTCATGCCCTTTATGTCAGCATGGAGGAAAAATGCCACAATGGCTTCAATCAGCCCCGACCAAAATGCAGAGTTCATTCTCCACCAGAGGCAGTTTTATCTTTAATTAGAGGAGCAAGCAGCTGTCTACAACCCAAAACCTGCTCACCGCCATCACGGCAGGCCTGTTCACAAACACTGAGCTCAAATCCACGTCGTATTCTTTCACTGCTGACAGCAAATTACTCCATTTTCCCTCAGATTCATATAGTTCAGCCCTCATTTGGAACAAGGTATGCATGATATTGTATTTTTGCCGATGTGCTGATATATATTCCAACTCATTTTGGCTGATATCGATGCATGTTTTTTCAATCTAATTACAGAGTACATCAAGTCTCTCCTATAGTGAAATTAACATATTATTCTGCCTACTCTTATTGTGACGGCGCACTGACAGATGCAGACATGAAATACAAAGCTTTTCAGAATGTACACATTCACTAGGCAAAATAAGAACAGTACTGCTGACAGGATGTTTCTCTGTATTCTTCACAAATTTGTTGCAGTGACTGAGATGACGGCTCTTATAATACGCAAAAATTTCTTTAAAATTGTATAGACTCATATAAACATACCTATCAACCCTGACCAACTGGAAGTGTATGGTGGTGGCTGTATCTGTCTGTATTTCCTTATTTTCTCATTATTTTTGCTCGGATCAGGATGATCAGGACAGTCAGACATGATGATATTTGATGCCCTGGGAATGAGAGTCAATAATAAACTATCCGTCCAATGCGTTGAAGAACAGTTCGGACAAATCCTACTGAGTCTACCTAAGATGGACAATTAAATGCAATTTGGCTTCTTCTTGCATGACTGAAGCTGAGCAATCATTGAAAACAGCAACTCTGCTGTCTGTTTTGGACCCTTCAAAAAACCTCCACACCGCAGACATACTCACATCATGTGTGCATAATTAAATCATCATTTTATCGGCCTGTCATATCCGAAGAAATGTTAATTTCAGGCTGCTATAATATTTCATTTCAAAACCTTTACTGTCAAACACTGAACCAATCTTGTTGTGCATCCTTATTTGAAAAGAAGCGTAACTGGTGTAGATTTAGTTGGTGTCTACTTTCTGCCATGATTAAAACTCTGCTGCATCAACATTTTCTCCAGTGTGCCTGACTAAATAAAGGCTTTTAATACAACTTCTCTCCTTGCTCTGCATAAGAGTGCCTGAAGAACGTTTTTATTTCTGTGACCAGTATTTTTCATCTTCAAGAGCAGCATCAGGTTCCCTGGACTTGCTACATATGAAACTGACTCAGCACTTTAGTCTCTTCATTCTTCCTTTGAACTCTGATTAATTGTTTCAAGTATTTGCAAAAAATACAGCTTTTTAAATGTAATCCTGGCCTGGTCTCCTCAGTTTTTCATGACAGTAATCTGAAGATCAAGGTTTTGGAATTTGGACAAAACAACATCAACTTGGGCTCTATGAACTTATCATGAATATTTTTCACTTTTTTCACAAAACAATTTATCGAGAAAACTAGTTGCAGAAGATTAGTTGCAACTTTAGATTGGCGAGTCATTAAAGTTGGGGTTGGCTGTTTATTTTTAGTGTCATAAAAACCTTTAAACATGATGTAATTCAAGTAGTTTGAGAGAAAACTAGACTTCTTCTCCTCCTCTTTGCTCTGTCGTCAGGCTTAAGAAAATGTAGCCCATGGCGGGAGACTTTGGCCAATCAGAGGTCAGTAAGACAGGTGATTGTTGAGTCTCACCCAAAATGTAAGTATATCACATCCTGGGAATGAGACATATATAGAGATATAGACAACATGTCTGCTTCCCACAAGTCAAGCCAAAACATCTGGATTGCCCTCTGGTGGCTGGCTGCAGTATAGGTCATAAACCCCACCCCCTCCATGTTAACAGGTAAGACATGGGCCAAACTAAAACTTCAAAGTACACATCAAATAAATTTCTCTCTAACATGGTTTTGGTCATTTTAGGTAGCTCTCATCACAATGATGTTTGTTCAAGTGTTCATTTTTTCCGATCAATTAAGTTTTAACTAGTTTTTTGATGATTGATGGCAGCCCTTGTATCTGCGATATTTTGGCTTCATCTCTGTACAGTGGGAGGAAGTGGAAATGCGTCATCCATCTTTATTTATGTCAGTGGACTCAACAATCAACCATTTTTCTCCAGGATCAGTTACCTTTAAATTAGAAGCTTGTTTTCGACCCCTGAAAACTCACTGAAGCACTATTGAACCTGTCATTATAAACTCATGCTTTGCAGCCAGATACAGTTCAAACCTACAGATTATCCCAACATTTTCTCAAAAACCAAATATTTCCGGCAAAAATTTGAGTAACTTTGTCAGATAAAATGTTGTACAGCCATCTCTGGTTTGAATATTTCCCCCAGTTTTAACATTATTCAGTGAAGAGCAGTTTGGGTTAATTTCTCCAACCTTAAAGCCACTGAAGTAGAGAAAAGGTTAACTGTATGTTTGGGGGTTAATGAAGCAGTGGCTCCAGCTCTCTTGTGGTAACACCACGGGGTCTGCAGTAACTTTTCCTCCTCCTCCTCCACCACCAGGAAGTAGAATCTCATCAGAGGAGATGATGGTGAAACTGATCACAGTAACCTTCACCCCTCTCCCACCCTGCTTCTCACCAGCTTCATCCTTGCCTCCCTCCTCTCCCTCCGTGTTGTTTTCCCTCTCAGCACTTTAATCTTAGAAGCGGCTGCCCCTGATGAGGAAGATCAAAGCAGCCCCACACCAAGCACAGGTCACTGACTCCATCCTCGTGATCACGCTTGCACAGTGATTTTATTGATTTCCCCGAGATCAATCTCGTCCTCTATTGTGCCAAAGAGAGCTGGACGTGAAGAAAGGAGGAGGAGGAGATTCCGACCTGTTATGTAAGTTGTTGGGAGGATTTTTCACAAGATAGCGACAACAAGTCGGCCGAGGTCTTGGATGTTTTGGGGTTGTTGTTTTTTTTTTTTTTAACTTTTTGTCTAAATTTGTCTGTCGTGTCAGACGCCTGTGTGGATCTGGCAGGGAGAGATTTTCCGAGAAATGAGCGAGATGAATGCTCTCTCATAGCCACAGGGAGATGCATGACGTCAGTCGCCATTCACTGTTTGTGCACAGTTTTGTGTTTTGTTACACACACACACACAACACACACACACACACACACAGAGAGAGAGAGAGAGAGAGAGAGAGAGAGACACGGATGTATGAAGCAATGTTTTTTTCCAGATGAATGCTTGCATAGATGCCTAGTTCTTAAGTAAGATAACCCTTTGGAGCAAGGCAGAGGTGGATTACATGGCTGCTGAGTCCAGAGTCACAGCCAGGGATCCAGTCAAAGTGGTGGGAGGGAAGGATGGAGGAGGGAGAAGGAGAGAAAAAGAGATGGAGAGGACGAAAGCGAGTGAGGGGTTTCTATTTCAAATCTCCCCGGACCCCCGAGGCACTTCCGTTCTGGCTGCATCCTCCACCAAAATAAATCATTTCCACCAAAGGGAAAAAGCTCGGACCATTCAGTGCTTCTCCTCATCCAAAGCAAACTCACAGATCATATTTATGTGCTAAAAACTCATTCAAATCAGTGCTGTTTAAAAATGACCAGCAGACACACACATTTGACAGGCGGCCAGAATCAAAAAGCCTGACAGGCAAAATTAACAAGACGTCAACTTCAAAAATGGCTCAATTAATAATAGAAAACACATCTCCTTCCATTCCTACTGGCAAACTTGTTTTTTCATGCTCTTATATAACATCTCTATTATGTTGTTCCATGGAGACGCTGCTTTGTAAATCATCTTTTCTCACACTCTGGATTCTCCGCAAAGACGGCCTGTAATATTTTCTCTGAATGCATCAAAAATCACATGATGGAGATGCACACAGACGTCATTACATGTATCTGTGTCTATTCAATCAGCAAAACGATCCTTCTCTGTATATGTATTCGGACAGACGACTATAGGTGGGCTTGGTTTTAGGGCTGCAACTACTGATTATTTATATTGTTGATTAATCTGTAAATTATTTTCTCTATTAATCGATTAGTTGTTTGGTAAATGAAAAATCTGAAAATGGTGAAAAAATGTTTCCTAAAGTCCAGGATGGCATGCTCAAACGTCTTGTTTTGCCCACAAGCCAAAGATATTCAGTTTACTTTCACAGGGGAGTAAAGAAACAATAAAATATTCACATTTGTGAAGCTGAAATCAAAGAATTGACTTTTGGCGATAAATGTATTAATTGATAACTAATCGATTAAATGTCACAGGTCTACATGGCTTATACTGAAACAAATATTAAAAATTGGGCATATATTGTACTTTATAATGTAATTTTCATTGGCAATGAAATTGATTGCCTAAAACTTATAAAAAATAATTTAATATGGGCATTTAATTAATTGTATATTTCCACATCCTCATACTGTACTTTTCATCTCTCTGTCTCTGTTTTATCTGTTTATTTTGAACTAAACTAGGTTTAATGAACTGTCTAAAGCCCACCAACACCTCCCCTTTAACTGTTTGATACTGAACAATCATAATATAAAGCGAAAGATTTTGGTTTACATTGGAAATAGAAACTTTTTTTTAGAAAATTTTTTCATGTAGATAAAAACATCCTTCATTTGAACGGAATAGTCTTGGTGCATTAAATCAGTGATTGATTAAGGTAGATGCATTTTTTTTTATCATGTCATGATAACCATGGAACTGCTTTTTCTGAATAATAATGAGCAATTTCTTATAGAAGAAATATCTGTTAGCAGAGCTAGCCCGAGGCATAAGCAAACTAAGCCCCTGATTAGGGCCCCCGTAGCCACCAGAGGGCCTCCAGGAGAACTAGAAATGGGTTTTTGTGATATATCAATATGAATATGTCAATGGTGATCATACAAAAACACAATATTATGTTAATGATCTGACAAGCTAATATTACTAAATTCCAGCTGCTTCTATCAGAGCTGATGTCACGTTCATGCACACAGTGAAGGTCTGTTACTTTTAATATTAAAATGCAAATTAATGCCAGACCAGTCATGTGAGTTTGCGACTCTTTTAAGGTTAAAAACCACAGAAGGGTAAAAATATGCTAGGCTGACATTAGTATGATGTAAACAACACAGCTACAACTAATAAAATCCATAATGGGTGCATTAGATTTGCAATAAGTGTGAGCATGATCAAGCATTAAACAGCCTCTCCAGGAAGTTACAATTGCAACAATTAACACAAATTCAACGATCCCTGAGAATTGCACAACCAAGCAATTTTGTCCAATCACTGCAGCTTTTCCACATTTCCATCAATCATAGCAGCCCTGGGCTCAAATATCATATGTGTACGTCTCAATGAACCAACTAAATGTTTCATTATTCATTATTTCTTTGTATTATTATATTTTTTACTTTATCACAGGTACTGAAAAAACACAAGGTTTGCAATTTTTATTGATATTTATTAATGCACTTTTATTAGTACACATTTATATCTTATAACTTTGTGTATTTCATGTACAAATAAAGCATATTTTGTTTGAATTTTCATAATATTGAGGCATTTCCATAAAGGTTACTCTGAGCACTCAGAACAGATTAATGCCTTGATTAATGTATTATACGTAACATACAATAAAATGTAAAAAATGCAGCTTTTTTAGCAGTTCTCACAGGCTCCTGCAATTTCATACCAAAAAACACCTAAAAACATTGCAACATGCATCAAAAATTTTGAGTGAAATTAGGGATTTTAGGCCGCAACAATCCCAAAAAAAGGCCTGTGAAATCCTGGAGGGACTGATGAACAGTAACCGGTAGTATTTATGGCAATGAGGCAGTGGAGTGGGGGCCGAAATCAAATTCTGTTTAGGGCCCCATAAAGGCTTGGTCCAGCCCTGTCTGTTCCCATCACATTATTTGTGTTTTTCCAGATTCAGATGCATCCCCATCACATCAGCAACAGCAGTTATTCCACACAAGAAACAGAGTAATGCAGCACAGCTACACTGTCTGTCCGTCTGTCTGCCTGTCTGCCTGTCTGTCACACGGATCAATAGGTGGTGCTCTTGCATGGGCTGCTGAACTTTTCCCCCTGTCCTTCTCAAGTAGCACATGACGTTCATCTCTGTGCACCACCACAGCTCAAGCCTCTTTTTTGCACTGCTGTGTGACCAGACATGTATTATTAACAAATTGCTTACGTCATCTGACAAGTAGGGGAGGGAAGATCATTTACGTAGAGGGGTGATGATGAGATTGGTTGAATTAAAAGTCCAAATGGAAAAGAAGAGCAGAAGAGCGTGTTTTTATTCATTTTTGTAGGTAAAATTGCACGGAGAGGAGAGAGAAGGAAGAGGAGGAGGATGAAGAGGAGGATGGGGGGGGTGCGTGTCAACAAAATTACACCACCGAGGCTTGACAACGTGAAGCAGTCACACACACACACACACACACACAAACACACATGCAGCTCTCCTCCGTGCGCGCAGCCGAGCCGGGGCTGTGCGTCCGAGTGCGCCAGTGAGTGTGTGTTTTGAATTCAAATGCAGCAGCAACACACACCAAGAGAGCTGCAAATGCGGAGACTGAGAGGAGGATGGCGATGATGATGATGATGTGTTTGGGAACGGAAGCCTTCACATTTTCTTTTTTTTTTTTTTTTAAACCCGAGTAAAACCACAAAAGATTCCTCAACCAATCACACACTGAGCCGTGCCACCACTTCAGAGGTATTCCAGCCGTGCCAGGCGCGATAATTTGGGTAATAATAATGATGAAGATGCACCTACCATATTGACTTCAGACACCATGTCTATGCTGGCTATGTCTATATTCATCCCCACGGCCACAGGAGCACCTGTGAAGGAGAGGAGGCGTTAATACAACATATATGAATAATTCTCCCATCATGTAAATTTAACAAATTCGTGACGCGCAAGCTCTCCCCTCCACCTACAGGAGACTTGTGTGCATCATCAGCCCGAGCACAGAAAAAAATCACCTTTAACACGTAAAATATATCTTTTTAGAAGAAAAATCAAACATGGATGAGGAAGATCGAGATGAAATATGCTAATCGTCTCTCATAGCCCTAATTGGAAAGGCCTATTTGGCTGTGAAGGGGTGATTATGTAAATTAAAAGCAGATTTTGCGATTCATTAAACATGTATTGCACGTCAGGAGGGCGTGAAAAAAACATGACATTCCCGTTTTTACCTCCGAAATCTGGCCTCAACCGAATGTCGTATCCCTTCATCAGTCTGTCCACTGTCTCTTTTACCAGAGGCATATTGCTCGGATCTTTGATATCCTTGACGCTGAGGAGGGAAAGGGGGAAAAGGTGGTGTAATGCAGAAGAGCTTATTAATATCACACGTCAGTCGCGCTTTAATCAGAGGATATGACATGCAAAATACAAGCAGGACAAAAAGATGATTTACCTTTGAGCCCAGACAAATGTCACTAGTAAGGAAAAAGTCAAAATCCCAAAGTGGTTTTTCCTGATCCTCCCCATCGCAACAGTTTCTGAGGTGGTTTGGCGATGCGAGTGAGGAGAGCGCACATCCAACTTACTCCAGACAGTGCAGAGGAGCCAATGAGAGGCGCATGCGTGCAGCCAGCCCAAGATCAAAGAGTGGAGACTGATGATGGTGGATGAGCAGTTTCCATTGCAGAGAAAAATATTAAAGGGACAAGTGGTTTGTGCGTAATGAAGAAACAAGCGTTCATGCCAGGAGAGAAATGAGCAACAACAGCGTTGATTTTAGGCTTGTTTTCATTCTGATATTTATTACACAGCAGATCAGTTTGTCTACATGCTGACAAGGTCAAACACTGCGGGGTTAAAGTGGTCAAAATAACAAATTAAAGGCATAATCTGCAATATTTTCCTAAAAAAACCAAACAAAAAAAACCACAATGTTTAGACTCTGTAGGTGATTCGTTCATTTATAACAGGGGGATGACCCAACGGCAGCACCCTACTGATGAGAAGACCTGTTCTTTTATGTAACCCACCATATAGTTTAGAGAAGTGGTTCTCAACCTTTTCAAGTTGCAACAAATATGTTGGTGTTTGCAACCACCTTGAAGTCACAGGAAGAAGTCAAAATTATATTTCTGAGCCTTGGTGGGAGCTCAGGGCTCTGTCGGAAACACCGGCACCTTGCATTGCTCAGCTGATGGTGCTGCCATTCTCCTGTCTAAAATACAGCCCTCATTTCCCATCATGCAGTTTGTTAAAGGAGAAATCTGTAATATATTTACTGTAATAAATCATAAAATGACCATGATATTTCATCAGAGATAAAGGAAACATGTTAAGTTGAAATACTCACTTCCTTACTTGTAGATTGTATATAGACTCTATAGACTGTATCTTAAACAGAATTTCACCCTATTTACAGTCTATGGCTCCAACTCGCTGTTTGGACTGCTGAAATCATTTTTGCACATGAAATTGTAACATATTGCTCCTTTAAGTTTGCTATTTTATGTGACAAAATGCTAATGTTGTTTTTGTTAGTGTCTGTGTCTGTTCAGAACATGGCGGTTTATGTTGGTAGTTGCAGTCATGCTGGGCCTGTGCGCCATGCGTGTGTGTCATTGTTGTGCCGGTTTATAAATTTTAACTATTGCATACTTGTGAGTGCTTGTCACTTACATTGAATGTCTTTAAGTTGCTTCCTGGCTCTCTTTCCATGCTGCTTGCCACAGTATTTTATTTTATTCTCCACAACCATCTGGTGACCCCCTTGGGGGTCCCAAACCCCAGGTTGAAAATTCCTGGTGTAGATCCAAAACAAAACGAACTGAAGGGCAAACTCAGAAAAAAAAGGTGCGATTACAAATCAGTTTGCTACCTCAGCACCACAGATGCTTACACGCTGTAATATTTCCCCAGAAATAATACCTAGTATAACGCCTTGCATACTGTTGGTTTCATAACAAAGTTTCAAACATTCTAAAAGATCTCACACACTGTTTTAGTGAACTTAATAGTATGTGAGTAGATGCAGTATTGTTTTTTTTCTCTCTACTGCTGCCTACTTGTGGTGTCTGGCATGTTTCTGGAGAAAACACAAAGACGACACAGTGTTGCTTACCGGCCGTTATATCACACTTGATACCATATAAACTGTTTTCTAGAGGAATTTGAAAATGTAAGTGACAGTTTTCAGGACACTGATCTTTATAAATCAAGCCATCAGTGCTAAAAAAAAAAAAAAATAAATTGAAAAATAAAATAAAATATAATCATTGTGTGTCATTGTGACACCCCTACTCAACAATCAACTATTTTTCTGGTACGTTTTTGAACAGCTCGGACAAATCCTCCTGATTGACTTACTACCTTTAAGATCAAGTTTATTGTCTCAGTTTTATGTTACACAACATGTTGACAGGCTAAGAAAGAAAAGACAAAAAGAGCAACACTCCTTCCATCACAGGTAGACATTTTACATAGAAACATCTGTGCACCATCCATACAAAAATAGAAAATTAATGCCATCAACACCCATGGGTATCATTACATCCTCCTCTTCCCTGAGATGTTTCCAGAGGAGCTGCAGTGGATCTGAAAATGCAGAGGGAGCACCAGAGCACCAGAGCACAGAAAGGTGGGATGGAAAACACAATCCCACAATTCATTTTCTCAGGTTTGAGTACATTTTTGAAGCCGCGGGGAGGGATGCGAGCCTCCTCTAAATTGCCTTTGATCTTGTTGTAGTGGGAGCTGTGCTTCTGTAGAGGGCAGGCTTCTGAAAGCATTGGTTCACTGTTGCATCACCACCAGTTACAGCCATCATAGATTATATCATCCACTTCTTTTTGATGTGTTTCTTGGTTTGTGTGTGTGTGTGTGTGTCATGCATACTGTATGTGTGTGTTAGTGTGGCGTCTGTCTCGGTCCGGGGGCCCAGAGAAGTTGTTGTGTGTACGCGGCGGGCTTTAAAGTGATTGAGGCCCGTGAAGGGCAGCTCTTCAGCTCCTGATCAGAACACAAGTGGGCAGTGGTCACAGCCTGTGAAATGAATAGATGTGCGGCAGGAGAATAAATGAGTTTCTGATTCATTTCCTCTGTCAGATGAGAGCAGAGTGACTGCTGAGAGCTTGTTCACACACACACACACACACACACACACACACACACACACACACACACACACACACAGAAGAGGAGGGTGAGGTGAGGCTGGCTGGATGCTGAAGGTCTCTCCGGCTGCACGTGCCCCCCTTTTTTTTCCCAGCTCTTCCCTCTCAGTTTTGGAGCTCCACGTCCCTGCAAGAGCAGAATAGAGCAGGATGTGAGCGGAGCATACAGAAAGCTTTTCTTCTGTATCTGCAGTGTAGCTGCACACACAGCCCGAACTGCTACTGTGCTCCCTGTCCTCTCTGTGCCTTCTTCAAAAGTACCCAGCAAAAGAGCGACGTGGTGAAAATCTGTAAAGGGAAGAGATGTGGTGCAGCTGTTCTCGTGCTCTCCATCTTGTCTCTCTCATTATCCTGCAGAACGTTATAAACAAAACAACCATAAAAATTCTCTGACAGGAACATGAGAAGCATGATGAGCAGATTTGCACTCCCCAGTGTTACATAACACACATCTCTCTCCTCTCCCCTCTCCGTCTCTCTGTCTTTTTGCACTGTATCTCTCTTTCTTTCTTGGACATGGAGCTTTGTGTTCTGTAAGTGGCTCACTTATAAACGGGAAAGTGAACAGTGGCTTTTTTTATGTGCTTAATGTACAAAGTAAGCTGTGGTTTATTTCGCCTGTGAGACCTGCTCCCCACGGAGAAGCAGAGTTGTCATTAAAACAGGCTGGGAGTTTTGCCAGCCCTCAGGTAAACCTTATATAAAAGAAGAGGAGAGGTGCTTGATGCATATTTTTCCTCTCAAATTAACTGAGCAGCCCAGCCCCTTTTTTGTATTGTAAATCTATGATGATGATGATAAAAGCCACAGTGCTGGCGTCAATGCAGCAACAACGCCACCTAACATCATTCTCCTCTCTCTCTCTCTTTTTTTTTTTCGCCTACAACTCCCGGGGCTCTTTCAGCATTAGAAATTATTGATGTCTTTACTGCCTAGATAAAAGTCTTTGACAAAAAACTGTGGGTAGTTATTGTTCCACTGAAGCTGTCATAATTAGAGCAGAGTGAGACAGGTTTGTGGCTCTTTGAGATACAAAGTAAGCGTGCATAAATATCCTTCGTCCAATGTCTGATCTTTTTTCCTTTTTACCCCATTCGTGCTGGATGCACTCCAAGTGTGCCTCTGCTATTTTTACTATTTTGCATGAAAGGCTTTTTAGATCTGCTGCTGCCTTGTCACGCAACACTCAAAAGGTGAAAGGTTAGACTCCAAAAGGGAAGCTGGGAGGACGTAATCATGAGTAAAAACATTAGTAACGTGTATGTTCATATCAGTGCTTCTAAATGGTAGGGTAGGACCCTCCCCAGAGGAACACAAGATAAATATGTAGGTTTGCAAAAATAAAAAGTTTATTTTTTCCCTTTTTACTTTAAAATACCAGGTAAATTTTCCTCCTCAGATCTTTCAGTATTATTCAGATGAAACAGTGTGAGAAGAGATAATCAATCTTTCATAACTGGTTAATTCATTCAACCTGTTGTAAGAGGTTACAGGTAAATATTGCTTTGTGTCAGGAACAACTTTAGATTTTGAAACTGCTGAAGTGCATACATCAAAGTACAATTTTGCATGTAGTTTATAGCCCAATCTTTCCTATTAAAAAAATGTCTGAGGATGTAGTATAAAGAGAGAGAAAGTCCACATGTTGGAGGTGAGAGCCAAATTATGTTTCTAGATTTTTTGGTTTAACAGTTTAACAGTTCATGTAAATGTAAATAAATAACTGATTTCATTGAATATGTGTTTTTTTTTAAGTCAGGTAAAATCATTTTAATTCATGTTGTTGATATGATGTGAAAGTTTTAAGTTTTCTGTTAGAACAGTGATTTATGTTACTGTCGCTTTAAGAGAGTAAGTCTTTTGGGCACATGGAGGTGAATTTGTTCAGTTGAGGCTCAATTATGGACAGAGACACACTTTTTTGCCATAGTACCTTTCCTGATTAGGAGAACTTGACTGAATATCCCAGTAAGAAGATACTGCAAAACTGTGGAATAAAAATATTTCATTTTATCCTTTTCATGTCAGAGTCCTGTGGAAGTTTTTTCCCGTTCAAGTGAATGTGCACAAGTTAAGCAAAGGCAATTGATGAGCTTCAGCTTCCCACAGTAGAGGTGGGGTGTTCGGACGGGGCCACTTTGACCTCAACGCTGTGCTACTGCCAGATGAGCGACTGACTCAGATTACACCAAGCAGCATGTATTAGATGAATTACAATACAACAGATTTGTGTATGTTTCTTACTTTCTTTCTTATTGTCTGAATAACTGACTAGATTTAAAGCCGCCACAAGGGTATTAAAAGTTGATAAGTTGGCAACGCTGTCTCAGGTGTCTGCGTGTGAGTAAGGGGGCGAGGATAGCTACATAGCCTAAGTTTGCCCAAAAGATGTAGTGATTGTGTGATCTCATGATTCATATTCATATTAAATATTCTGGCAATAAAAGTAGCCCATGGCTAAAGAAAAAAGACTTGTGGCAGTGAACCAAACCACTGGAGAATTCAGAACTTAAAAGTGCATTGTTTTGCATCTCTAATTAGCACAGGTGCTTTGTCACAACTTTGAATCTCACTAACATTGACTACACACTGACAGACAACAGTGGTTATATTTTAATTTAAAATTACTGCTAGGGACAATTCAGTCGTCGTTGGATATTGGTAGAGATCTTCCTACCGAATTCTATGTACTTGTTTTATCCAGAAGGTCAGAGTTCGTGTCCCATGTGAAACCTAAAGTCAGCATTATTTAAAGTTACATCACATTATGTGTGTCTCGTGATTTGCATCACATGACTTACTTATTTAATTCAAACCGTGACTTATACAACATTACATGTTTATTTTTTGTTTCAAGGTGTGTTTACACAACAGACTTTAAAGTGATTAAGGCCAGTGAACGGTAGATCTTCAGCTCCTGATTAGATGTGAGGCAGGAAAATAAAGGAATTTTGAGATTCATCTCCTCTGTAAGACGAGAGCAGAGTGACTGCTGATGATGAAGGTCACCTAACTACAGATGGGAAGGATTGGTGCATCATGTGCACACAAAATTAGACGTTGACATGCACTACATGCTATTTGAAGGTGTGAAGTCATGTTGTTTGTACACAGATTGAGACCAATTTGACCATATCAGGCCAAAATGACTGGGACTAACTTTTTGCAATCTTTATCACTTACTTTGGGGGGATAATTAAAGGATAGGGTTCATGATATTCTATATTTTTGCTAAACATAAAGAACCACCATCACCTGGTCTCTTTAGGTCCATGACACAGAGAAATAAGCCACATCAGGCTTTGGTTAGACAGACATCTCAGTCAGTTCACTGTTGTGTTCATTGATAAGAAAAATGCAGAACATAAAAGATGTAAATGTACCAAGATAATTGAATGTGGTTGGTGTACCTGGCAGTCTCCATGGTGTCCTTGCCCAGGTAGATGTACCAGTAGATGAGGTTGAAGAGGGCGAAGGCGAGGGGGAAGAGGACTCGGGCGTACTTGTCGATGGGGCTGGTGCCGGCCAGCTGTGGGATTTGAGGAAAAGCTGAGCCCTGCTGGAGGAAGATCGGCAGTGGTGGAGCGTCTCCTGGCTCACTGCGACTCACTGAGTGGTTTCTCCTCTTCAGGCCTTCCTGAGGGCTGCTGTCCATCTGGTGGGAGGGGGACAGTGGTGATTTGGTGAAAAGGCAGGAAGAGGTGAGATGGGATTAGGTAGTTTAAAGAATACAGGGGATTTCTGGCCAGGAAGTACATATATGGTGATTTTAACATGCTGGAGTCATGTGTATAAGCCTGGAAGTATGTTTGTTCCCACAGGAGCTTTCTCTCAATGGCATGCCAACATCCCTATAGAACGCAGCAGGTAGTTTGCTGGATGCCCATAGGATGCTTAGGAGATTATGCAGGGAGGAGTGCTGGAGTTGTTCTCTGTTCTCACACTGAGGCTATTTTTAAAGCATCTAACCATGAGCCCTACACGTGAGACAGATCCCAGGAGGACGCTGTGGTGGCTTACTGTATTAGCATAAAGCATATAGCTCGAGATGAGAGCACTACAACAGCACATATTACTATTTAATGTGTGGTGTGCCCTGAAAAGGGGGAGAATGGAAGAGGCAGGGTGACTACTTGGAAATGCATAGAAAAAGACCTCCTATCTGAGGCATGATTTCTTTCTCTCTGCATCTGAGTCTCCAGCTGTTGGCTTCCTGTTCATTATCAACATCACTGCATCAAACTCTGCGACAGCAAGGAGCCTCTGTACCTCCATTCAACATTATTAGCTATGGAAATGTATTTGAGATACAAATCACACCCTCCTGCAAGTGGTAGCATAAGCTGATGTTGCTGAGCAGGTGGCTTTCATACCATCCTTCTCCCCAGATCTCATGGTAGCATATCTGGCAGTAAATATGTACAATGTATTTATCCCAGTTTATAACCAGGAGACCACTGCATTATTGTTGGTTCTGATCACAGACTTTTGTTATTTCCTATCACTGCAGACATTGAGGTTTTATAAACAAGATAAGAGACCAATTTCTAACATTTATGTTTTCGATTATGAAGAAATAGTTCTGAGAAATTTGTTTTTTCACCTTCTTGCCCAACATTTGATGATGATACGATACCACTCTTATTTCTGCACGGTAAATATGTTGTTAGAGCCAGCAGCTGGTTAGCTTAGCCTAGCATTAAAGGTAAATTATGCAGGATTTTCCCCAAAAACACTGCATGGAGGCATACAAAAATAAGAGACCCTGGTAGCTTCATATTTACTGTACAGACATCTCTCTCTGCAAAAAAGTGAATAAGCATATTTCTCAAAATGTTGAACTAGTTTCGAAGACCTTTGAAATATATTCAATAGCTTTTGCTATTGATGTCTTTGTTTTGGTTAAATATCAGTCGTACTTGAAATTATAGGGCTGTTCATCATCATTCATTCTTGCTCCACATGCTTTTTTTCCCCTGCTGCCTCTTCGATGGACGACCTCCCTCTTGCAGCCATCTTGACTGTTTCATAATAAACCTGCCCCACATTAGATGAACTGTTGTGATTGGCCCAAACAAATCCAGGGCTGGTGGAAACCCGTCTGAACAGGAGGGGCAGCCAGGTTCATCTGATAGAACAAATAAAACATGAGCTTTCAGATTCGTCTGGTTCCCAGTCTGAGTTGTTTGCTTACATGTGTTGTGCCGAACACTGTCAGTCAAATGAGATCAAACCACCGACACAATCACGACATTTTCACTGTTCAACTCCTAATAAATAGTAACTTTGGATGTTTTCCAAACTTTCGCTCTAACTGATACTTATTTAGTTATATTTAATATTTAACATTGTAGACCCATTTCAAAGGCATTAAAACTAATATAGGATCTACAATTTTACATTGTTTAATGTGAAATATATGAACTGAAAAAGCAAAAAAAAAAGTATGTGTAAACTTAACCAATAAGACTCTTTAACTTGTTATTCTGGTTCTTCATTATTATGAAATTGGCACAGAGAGGTGCTGGGACAATGTGTTGGACTCGATAACATATACATATTTTTTTTAATAATATTTTTCCATATTTCATTGTCAGTTCTCTATTTACACTTTTTAAATTTGCAATATATTTATCTTTGTTTATATTTTTCCTACTTGCTATGTTTATTGTTATGCACCAAAACACCTTGACAATAAACCTGATTGTGATTCTGACAGAGAATGTCTTCTTCCTTATTGACACAAAGTCAGCTGCTCACCGAAAGTGTGTCACCATCCTCGCTGCCAGTAGCCAACACCTCCAGCTTGTCTTGTCTAGCTTTCTGCTTCTTCAGACGGTGGGCCTGGAGGGTGGCAAAGTAGTTTACTGCTGCAAACTCGATGAGAGCCGACGCCACGAAGGCAAAACACACAGCGATGAACCAATCCATGGCAGTGGCATAGGCCACTTTGGGAAGTGACTGACGAGCGCTTATGCTCAAGGTGGTCATGGTCAGCACGGTGGTGATGCCTGGTGAAAGACAAGCATTTATGTAACACACACATGAAGATATTTTGTAATTTTTATCATTATTAGTATGCTTTAAAGAGGGTGTACCAGCGACTGTCCGAGCAGGAACAGACTCTTTGTTGATCCAGAAAGAGACTTGTGACAGCACCACCACCATTATAAGAGGGATGTAGGTCTGTATAAGGTAGTAGCCCAGCTTCCTCTGGAGGTGGAAATGGACCACCTGCACAGAGTAGTGACCTGCAAGATAAACAGCACGTGTGAAGAGAGCAACCCCCGAGGGACAGAGCAGGGCAGCACAGCGAGGATGCCCTTGCCTGCCCTTGAAACAGAAGAGCTGCTGAGAAAAACATATAGATATATCTCTGCTGTTAGGACTGGAATAACCCGTGAACTGTAACACAGCATGTGAGAGATGAGAGCAAGGAAGAGAGGAAGGAGGACAAAAAGGAGTAGGAGGGAGGGATGGAGGAGGGAGCACAGCAGACATTTGGAAATGGGATAAAGTCAAGAGGAAGGAGCGAGTGAGGAGGGGGCAGGAGGAGAGCATGCAGTGTCACTATGCGTAACACTGCCCTGGTCTGTCTAAACACATGTGTGCAGACATTCACAGACCAAAAACACGCTGCATCATGCACACACAAACACACGCGCACACAGATACACATAGATACACAGAGGTTCTCTGTCTGTTTTCTAAATGGGTATCATCTCTACGTTTTGGAGCCTGCCTCATTTTTTTTCTCTCTATTCCAGGAATCTGCTGGGTTCACAGCAGGGGAGCACTTCTCCTTCTTCTGGTGAAAAGAGAAATTACACACACACACACACATACACACACACACACACACTACTCCATCCATCCTCCCTCCTTTCTGTCAGTGCATTCACTGGGCTTTAAACCCCATAGTTCTTTTTTAAGGCACACCGTACGCATTAGGCCTGACCACTTAAGCATCTTAAAGTAGACGACTGCTCAAGGAAGTCTTCACTTTTTTATCGACTCTATACTGTCGAGGGAGCAATGGACTCTGGTGCAGAGTTTGAAGAGACTAATTTGACGGTCGGTGTTCAACATTAATCATGGACTGTGGGCCACAAAAAGTTACTCTGTGGCCACCAAATATTCCATGTAGGTGGCCCCCAGTGGCCACCAGGTGTTATCCCTTTCATCAGCACGACGTTATAGTTCCACAAACGTCCTGATTCCTTTACGCCCTTTAGTTCAATAATCTACAAAATCACCAGTATTTGTCACCGGCTAGCTATCGATATGTCGGGACTGCTGAAGAACGAGTTCACTGAGCCTACTCAAACTGCTAACATTACCTTTACAGCAGAACCAGAAACACCATGGGCAGACCGTGCAAAATAAAAGTTTGGACTATTTAACATGAAGTTGTGTGAGGTACTCATAGATAGTTGATGTATTACCTACAATTGATGGCAGTCGCCCCCAGCAGTGTACAGCTGTGGACAGGGTCAGCAACAAAATGTATTTTAGTCACTTGAAAAAGACCGACCAAAAAAGATCAATATCAGTTTAACCGTGCACTATATTTAGAGTATTTTCACTGCTTTATCTTGCTGTCAGACGATGGTTATATGAGCCAAATATTGCTCTCTCCAAACTAACCCAACTGATTCTATCTCACAGAACACAGGAGTTGCTGAGAGGGTCTCTTGGTTTGTTTTTGTTATGGTGTGATTTCAGTGAATCCAAATAATCCTTTTAAAACACATAAGTTACACAATACTATTTCACACAACTACTGATGTCACCCGTGGAGTTTCATCAGTTTGGAGAAAGCAATATTTGGTTTAGAAAGCAGCAGATTCCTGTTGGAAAAGGCTGTCTGATGGCAAGGTAAAGGGGTGAAATTATTCTAAATATAGCATACAATTGAATTCATGTTGATTTTTTTGGGTGGACTTTTAGTTGGTTGAAATACCTTTTGTTGCTTAGCTTCCGTGCTGGTGCCCCTCTCTGCTTCTCCAAAATACCTAATTCAAGCCCTCAATAAATAATCCAAACTATCCCTTTCATAGCTAGAATATGACGCATCCAAAGATGTGTTGTCCTGCGGCGAGTGCTACCAGTTTCCTTAACTAACAAGTCTAGTTTGATTTTAATTTGGAAACAATGCCTTCAGGAAACATCACGTCACAATTCACAGGAAATGTGGACAACACAGGTATCACAGTTAAGGAAAGCTGTATTAAGTTGTGTTAAATTACTTTTTCTGTATTGTTTTTGTATAAGTTTACATTTGAGTGACCAAAAATGTACTGGCCAGTAGATTTAAGGGCTTGGGGCCCGTGGAGCCACAGTTCAAAACTATTAGTGTCTATCACTGTGACTGTTTTCTACTTTCAGATTCATCAGCTTATGATCATTTTTAAACTAAACTTCTAGGTGCGGGTACAACTGTAGTGTCCTTATGAGAAGAGCAATGTGACATCTGTCAGTGAGCATTACCTGTGTTTGATTTGAATATCTCACTGGACAACGTCTGTCCCACCAGATCATACTGCAGAAGACTCATGGACTCCGGTGGGCACTCAACAGATGCTACCAGCCCCTTCCTCCAAGTGAACATGATTTCACCACTTGTGTAGGCATCTAAAAACACAAAGGAAATTCAGAAAAAAGAAAACAATTATAGACACATTTATAATCTGGATTTATTACTCTCTCTGTTTATGAACACATCTGCTATACTTACAACTTCCAAACCTGAGAGGACAGGCGTGACCATCCATGGGGAAATCCATCAGCCTCATTGGACACTCGGCGCTGATTGTCAGTCTGACAGCAGAACACACAGAAACAAGAATGAGTTATCTTTTCCTGTAGTGTCCAAAAAAGATGTTGTCAATAAAACAAATAACTGCACAATGTAAGATCACCTCATGGTGTAGAGGACAGTCCCGTTCTGCATGATGCGGAAGAGTTTGTTAGGTGTGGTCGTGTTATGAGAAATAGACTTCTTTGAGTTTCGGAAGAATGTGTCTGGCGTCCAGATCTTGTCCACCATGCGGTTGTTCAGCCGCAGGATTTCAGTGGGGCCCTCGAATTTCAGCCGCTCATCAACCCACATCTGACGGAAGAACATGTCCATGGTGTACTCCTGATACATAAACAGAACACATTAGTGGATATAAAGCCTTATGTTTGCTATTATCCTAAATTTTAGCTGTAAACTTCGATCTTTGTCAACTCCACACAGGCAGTCCATGTCATTCATGAGCATTGCATAATACTAAAGAGACTTTTCAACTTGCAGTGTAAGGTGAGAAGAGATGATGAGGCAATGATGGATGCCACTCATCCCAGATAATCATTAATCAATCCATTCAGCCATTCCCTCTGTCTGACATGTTGTCATATTGATTTAGAGGCCATCAATAATGGAGTTATAGGGCTGGTCAAACAGATTAAAGCTCATTAGATGGTCTCATGGCAGATTGCCCATAAGGCAGGCACTCAGTGGTCACTGAAGCCCTGTTATCTCTCACTGTCAGCAGCACACATACATCTCCTTACAGCAGTAGTATCTTACCATCTCAACATCTGAAACAGGGCCAAAGCTGGTGACAAAGATGTCTGTCTTCACCTCTGTGACACCACCTACAACAGTAATTAACAACCGTACAGTGCACTCAATGCAGCACAAGATCCATCTCGAATAGGTAAGTATTTAGGAATGAGGCTTGAGGATTTAAAGATTGAATTACCTCCAGACCCAGGTCGCAGTCTGTTGTCATATCCATCCAAAAGTCGATCCAAAATGCGAGTGATGTTGTCCGAGTTTATCTTCTCATTTCCACTTACATTACCAAGACTGCAGAGAAACAAAGGGTTCAGCTGACAGGTTCATTGTGTACTTTAACCGAAGTTCAAGCAGAGGGAAGACTTACCTTATCCAGCAGATAAACGCAACTAAAGTTAAAGTCAGGACAGCCATCCTGGGCAACAGTTATCACCAAATCTGCAGTCAACTGTCTGAGCAACTCATACTTAATGTGTGTGGGAGGAGTAAAAAATAGAGCTAGAGACCTTGTTGGTGTCTTTAAAGTTACTGGTAGGTATACATAAGGACACAGAAGGCACTAAGGCAAGAACAGTAATCTAATTAACAGATTAGTAAATCCACTCCATTTTTAGACAAACAAGGAATTCTATTGGTTTCCTTTTAAAGCCAAGATAAAATAATTTAAACAACAACAACTAAAAACTTAAATCAATGCAGCTCATCGATATAAACGGCAGTAATGACAATAAATCACTGACAAAAGAATTGTATTTCGTTTCAAGAACGTCTTGATGTAGCTCATATTATCAGACAGCAGATGGCACTGTAGCCACAATGTTGTTCACAACCGGAACTGAAATACATCGAGAGAAGAAGAAGAAGTTTCAAGTGAGTGGTCGTTTTCCAGAAGGGAACCCCGGATCCGCGAAAAATATCGCGAGAATAATCATTTTAACCCAAACCATTATCTCCCTTTAACCGTAAATGATTGTTTGTCCCTAAACCTACCCAGATTGTAACCACATCATTGTAACATTATAAAAATACATTTAGCTTGTACAACTTTCACAACTTAGAGTACAAATCTCGCGAGAGTTTCAAAATCAAGAGTTCCCCTCTATACTCGACAAAAAGGGGTTGGGGGCAAAACAACATGGCGGGAGATAACATGACCAACAAATACTGAAAACAAACTTGTTATGTACACAACAACACTTCAGCAAAACAGTACATAAGTTAAGAGTGGTAAAGACAAATCGTGTAGCAAACTGTGTAGCATAGCCTCTCTGCTAGCCGGATACAGTGCTAAGTTAGTAGTTAGCTGCAGTTAGCAGACCTGTCAGCTGGTGAGAAGACGCAGCATGTCGGTACACTTCGAGGAAAAGAGCGGTGTGGTCCCCTGCACAACACCCTGGGGGTCCTGGTACCAGACCATGGAGGAGGTTTTCATTGAAGTCAATGTGCCTCACGGGACGTCTGCGAAAGAGGTCAAGTGTCGTTTGGGATCCAGAGACATAGAGCTGCATGTCAAAGAGAAGGAAATATTCAAGGTTGGTCCCTGAATCAACATCACTTTAACTTCTTTAAATAAGGAAATGAAATATAATATCTGTTCTCTTTACATTTTCTTAATCTGTTTTGTCCGCTATTTTGGTCCACAGAAAGTAAAATCTGTGATTCATGAAGTCTGTCCACACTGTCTCTATCACTCAGTGACAACAACTACCAACAAACTAAATCTCGTGAAGAAAAAACGTCTTTACAGTCTATATAGGTCACTATAAATATGAAGTGGGAAAACTTAATATCATATACATATTATGTATAATCATAATGGTGTACAACAAGGTATAATCAAAATCATTAAAGGGACAGTTCACCCCAAAATCAAAAATACATATTTTTCCTCCTATTTGTGGTGCTATTTATCCAGGCTGTTTTGGTTTAAGTTGCTGAGTTTGAGAGATATTGGCCATAGAGATTTCTGCCTTCTCTCCATTATGATGAAATCATGGTTGGGATTGAGTTTAACCCAGCTCATATTTGTACTTCTTGTATTGTGACCTGAAATCATAAACTCATGATAATTAACCTCACCATCTCTTCTTATTACATCCTGTCAGGGAAAGTTGTTTGACACAACCATGTCTGATGAAGCTACATGGACACTAGGTAGGTTATGTACCACTGAGTAACTTAGACTCTAATTCACAAAAAACACCCTGTTATCTCACTCTTGTTTACCTCTTTTTTTCTGCTCAGAGGACAAGTGTCTCATCCGGATCATTCTGATGAAGACTAACAGAGAAGCAGGGAACTGCTGGTCCTCCCTGCTGGAGGGGGAGTACTGTGCAAACGCCTGGGTCCAGGACCAGATGCAGAGAAAGCTCACACTGGAGAGGTTCCAGCGGGAGGTCAGTTTGATTAAAGTGTCATCTGAAGGGTCATGGAGTGTGTTTTCAACATGTTATTACAAGTTATTAAATGCACACCTGTCTCCCTCTACACAGAGCCACATCAGGGTCACTTTGTTATAAGTGTTATAAGTTGTAACTAATGGCTTTAAAAATGTTCAGCTATAAGCCCTTAATAATAATAATAACATATTGGGTTGCCAAGTTATAAAAAACCTGTTGGGCTGGTCTTTATTTGGTAATAATGTAAATATGAATTTTAATACGTCATTGATACATTTTCATAGTTTTTTCACTTTCTAATAAGCCACCAAGTTTGCAGTAGTGTTATTAAGATGCTAAAATATGGATCCAGATCGTCTGCAGCACTTTTATTGAAATAAGTGGTCAAATGGTCTAACTTGTCAAATGAGTTTCTCACAAATTGTCAGCCCAAAACCTGTTCTTATTACCTGCAATTTACAGCATACAAATCCCTAATAATGTGCTTTTTTTAAAAGAAGGTGGTGCATGGTGGATAAAAACATGATCACATCACTTGGCTGCAAAATTTACTTTACTTGTTGTGGTTTGGTAATGTTTTGAGATGAGAAAAGCAACGGCAAATGTGTTTTTGTCCATGTACACTTACACATGCAGTATATGCCAAAAAATAACACCAAGTATCCATTCATTTGGAAATCAGTGATTTGCATTTGTAGGGGCGTCTGTGCAGCACAGTTCTGAAACTTACATCAACCTCTGTGTTGTTGCCTGGGAAACTCTGCTACGACTATCAGAGTCCCTTTAAATTACAGCAGAGCATCAAGGTTGTGGTGCAGGTTAATTAACTTGAGCATGGGGCTGCTTGAAAAGAGAAAATACTCCAATGTAGAGCACGGACAACCAAATATGTTAAGGTTTTTCTCCATAACTGTAGAGCCAAGAAAAAAAAACACGGATGGGGAAGAGATAAGAGGGACAGATGAGAGAAGTAAGACAGGCAGATGGGGGATGCAGGCTTCTAATAAGCTTTAATATTATTGATGCTGGTCCAGCTGAGGCTGGGACCCAGAGTGGTTGGAGAACCCAAAATATAGTCTGTGGTTGTATTTGACTACCCATGGTAGGTTCCAATTTGCTGATTTCACATAATTTTAAAGCAAATGGACGTGTTTAGCTTACATTTTTGTTCTAATTGAGTTTCATGTGGCAAAATTTCCATACCAAGCTAACCAAAACTCCCAACACAAATATAAATTGCAGATCGCCATCTGGCCAAAGCCGACCTTGTCAATATGCAAAAAATTCTTGGGGAAAATTGGATATGATCATCATCATCATTTACAGTATTAATTTGAAAAATAAGTTCAAATGTATCTTTACCTCCACAGCAACAAGGTTCATGCAAATGAATTAATTCCATTTCCCCTTTGTTAGAATCCTGGATTTGACTTCAGCGGTGCAGAGATCTCTGGGAATTTTGCTGGTGGTGGTCCGGACTTTTCCAGTTTACAGAAGTGACCGATGCCAGTTAAAAACCTGCTACAGACTGGAGATGTCACCTCTGCCAAATGAACACTAATGAGGACATCGATGACATGTAGAGGAACAGTGGCCTCACCGGAAGATTTGCCTTCAGAAAAACTCTAGATACTTTGGGTGACTTGATTGTTCAATTAAGAAATATTTTTCACAGCAGCCCTTTTGTTTTAGCTTGTCTGGGCTGTGACGGACTCATGTTGTTGGACCTGATTTGGAAAGTTACAGGTCTCATTTTGCAGGTGGTTGATGTGAACTGTAATATCTGGTTGTAAGAAGCCTGTGAGATGTATTGTCTCTGAAATGAGAAGTGCAAACAGCAATAGCTTTTCAATAAAGTTTTATTGAAAGGTACACGTATATAGGTTAACCAGATGGTGTGTTCAATTAGCAAGTTGGAATTTGAGAACACATTTTTAATTTTGTCACTAAAAGAAACTTAAACTAGACAGGGAAACTGGCACAGAAAATGCAATACAAATTCCAATCCACATTTCCACTGCAACGACCAATTTTTTTGAGTGTTCCCAACTGAAATCAATTAACACATGGTGCTTCACTCTGTGTACACAAATCAAGCATCTGTGAAAACAACTCATCTGTAACCGCTGCTGACATTTCAGCTCAAACAGTATGGTTAGCCATACATGACGGGGTCGTCACTAGCCTCACTTCACCGGAGCAATCCGGAGCTCCCTCGCCATATCAAAATAAGAAAACAAAAAATCATCACCTTGGGTAGGAGTGTGCATTCAGGACAGTTTAGCAACCTAGGGTGGGAGTTAAGGATTTTGGGCCCGATTTCTTGGTTCCATTTTTGCTGTTCACAAAATCCTTCTCCCTCCTCTTCCACATGGTGGACTGAGGACCTAGGTGGTTCTATACTTATTAGCTTAAAACAGCAACCCGTTCCAGGAAATCCAAACACCTTGGTACGGATTTAAACAAGAACATACTGTACACTTGTGCAAGCAACTCAACCAGGAAAGTAAAACTTAGCAGGATGGTAGCATATTAACCTTTCTCACAAAGCGTTACTCCTTGTCATTGGCGCAGATAAAATGCATGCTTGATCAATAGATGACAAACAAACTTGAGGAAAACCGTTACATGTTAAGCTTTTCCTTAAAGAAATCCATCAACACAGATGAAAATCTGTAAGGAAAATAACTGGAGCTGTACGTGGGTGACCATACTAGGAGAAAAGTCACCCAAAAGTTACATCCAATCAGAACAAAGGTTTGGGGACAGTTGTCATTTTTTTCTGCAGAAGTAAGGTCACCCATTTGTACCTCCAGGTTTAATAAGCTGACTCAGGTATGGTGGGAAGATGAGTGATCTTGTAGTAGCTGTGCTTCAGCTGACGTGCTGTTCTTCCCGAAATAGTCCAGCGAAGCCTCTGGCTGATTGGCCTGGAGCACTTGGTGGTGGCATATTCAGCCAGGCATTTTCCAACCAGCTCCCGCACACAAACCAGGTCCCCGTCTTTGACCTGCACAGAAAAAACAACGTGGAAAAAACACATTGTAAGTTCTGGCAGCACACTGGTCCATATCTTCATGGTAACTAATTTCCACATAGCATCTTTGGTCTTTATCCCCACCCCTTCCTCCCCAGACTCATAACTCAGGTATGCTGTCTGCAGGGACACTGAACCTAAACAAGTGCAATGATGAGTCCTACACTTAGGCCGATCAGCTGTTTCCAACTGTCAGTTGCCTGTAGATGCAAAGCTATGCCCATTAACCCGAAAACAAACAAAAAAACCTAAACACTAGAGCTGTTGTTGGAGTTAGAGCTCAGTGACTGCCAGCTTTACTGGCTGCCAGACTCCATTAACATATTGCCTTAATTTAACCATTAGACCGTCTACTCTCTCCTGACAATTACTTATGATTTCTTATGACTCAGATACACAGACACCAACTCATTCAGTATAGATTTTAACTCCCTGTAGAGTGACTATACATGAGATGGACAAACAAAAACAGATGTTCTGATGTACCATTGTTGTCAGAGAAGCCAGTATTTCAACTTCAGCATGTTTCGTTAATCTCTGGTGCCATATCTTGGACATTTTAAGATTTAGTACAGTAAATATATTACATATTTCTCCTTTAAGATTTTAAACAGTTGGCACTTACATTCAGCTGCTGCTGTAGACTTTCCAGAGCCTCCGATATTTTGTCAGTGTGCTCAGGGTCATGTTGATCCAGGGCCTCGAGGCACAGAAGACCAAGGGCAAGCAGAGATGGCTGCAGAGAGACAGAGTATAGATTCCTAATCACAAAAACTGCAAACACAGTACATATGTTTGTATAAACAAACACAGATGGCCTACTATATACCTGGATTACCGCTACAAATAATGACAAAGCAAGCATCAATCACATGGTGAGCAAGTGGAACTGCTGGATGCTACGTTCCCATTATGAAATCGTCTAATGCAATACAACTTCAACTGGAAATAGGTCATCTTCTAAAATGTTGGCTGACCAGTTATTTTGGCTTACCTTTATTTTGGAGAAGACAAACGAGCAGTGACAGGCTTTCAGCTGAGCCTCCAGTCTCTCAAGGCTAAGTATCTTCTTGCTGGAAAAAGAAAATGCTTTTAGTGTCAAGATTTCAAATTAATATAAGCTGAATGTGAGGCAGAACTCTCTGGATTAGGCATCCATCTGCATCAGTCAATTTAGGGACAGAAAGACAGACTATTTGTTTTTATATTTTTTAACAACAGTACATAATAACACTGGTATTGTTTTGAACAGAGGATTTTCTAACATGTCAAATGTCTTACACTCTACTTGATTTCAAACAGGACTGTGCCTATTGGCCTATTTTTTGGCTAGAATTCTCTTGAAAGCCAAATATGAGAAGACACATTTTAGTAGAGTAAATATAATCTTGTTGAGTCATGGTTCAGCCCTGCAGGTTGATGTGACCGTCTGTCCTTACCTCTCAGCGTCGAGCTGCTCCTGGATGTGGCTGTGAAAGAGGCGGAGAAAGCGGAGGGCTGTGGGGGCCTTCACTTTCCAGTAGAGCTTCTCCATGATGATCTTCTCCATCCTCATCATGTCAGACACTGTGAAGCGATTCTGACTGATGCGGATCAGGTCATTGGCCAGAGGCACGTTCTTCTCCTCCTCTGAGGACTTCACAGCAATGTAGAAGCAGCACAGACCCACACAGGACAGGTGCTTTGGTTGAATCTGTGGGGGACAGTGGAGATTATAAAACAGCCATCTTTATTTCTAATCAACCAACAAGATTTTTTAGGCATCCGTGCATTTACAAACCTTCATCACAGAGAGGAATCGATCCAACAAGCTGATGGCCAGCGAGAAGGTGTCCGAGCTGAAACCAAAGAACCTGGTCAGAGAGAGCAGGTCCTTCACCTCCAGCTCCCTGAGTCTGGTGGTCATCCTCAGGCCATTGTCCTGTGAGCTCTCAATGAGCCTCAAGCCACTCAGCTTTGGTTGGTATCGGCCCTCCAGATCTGTCAAAGCCTTCAGCTGTACTGCAAAGGGCTGTGCTCCAGGTCCAGTCACTGTATCGATCATCTGAGAAGATAGAGAATAGAGAATGATACTGACTCAAACTAAAACACAATATTTTAGACTTAAAGTTTCAGTACTGATTATGTGATAACATTATTTGTATGACTATAAAAATATATGCAATACTTTGCAACCACGGGCATGACTACATCTATTAAAGCTGATATTAGCTGATGCCTAAATGAGCTTAACAGTCAGAAAAGTTAAAATTTGCGTCTGTGAACTAGGACCAGAGGAAAAACAGCAGTCATACAATATTAAGATAACCAAATCCCAGACACCACCTAGTCTTTTTTCTTCTACGCAAAATGCCATCTCAGATGTCATTTATACCATTTATTACCAAGGGACAAAACATACGACATCACCATAAATGACATCTCACAAATGTTAATATTATATACCATATGGACAAAAGATAAGAAAAGTATCTAGCTAATAGGGCTGCAGTTTATTATTTCCATTAGATTAATCTGACAACCTTTTTTTTTTTTAGAATTTATCAATTAATTGTTTATAAAATGTCCAAAAATTGTGAAAAATGTTCATCACAATTTCCCACAGCCTTAAGCGACGTCATGAAAATGTTTCTTTTGACCAACTGTCCAAATCCAAAGACCCTTCACTTATCATAATACATGACAAAGCAGCAAATACTTATACTTCAGCGGCTGGAGCCAGCAAATGTTTAACATTTTTGTTTGAAAAATCACTTTAATGATTTGCTATTCGATTATAAAAAATATTGGTTAATTAATTTTCTTATGATTTACTTATCAAATCATCAACTAATCACTGTACCAGTAGTTCTGCTACTTAATATGCCATGATTTTACAACAGATACTGTTACATTTTCCAAATGATCAGAATATGAAATTAATGTAGTTTATTACATTGAATGGTTTGACTTGATTGGGAGAAATGGTTATGTATTGCTCAGGACTATGTGAGACATTGGAGTGTTTCCATATTTGTAAGTTATCAAGTGACAAGCCTTCCCCTAGCAGCTGTCATTGAACTGGACTCAACTGGCCTGAACAGGGGAACATAACAGGGATACTTCACAGGGACGCGTCAAACAAAGTTTCACACTATTTGTAATAGTACTTCATCATGTTTACGTTGATACAAGTTAGTTAAAATATACGAGTCACTCTGTTTTAGAGACATTTTTGACAGCCTGGGCCCAACATTACGTGGGCTAAAAGCTAACATTATATCAGAGGACCAGGCCGCTGCCTTGAGCGGCAGGCGGGCAGAGACCTGCGTCATGTCAGGACATGTCCCTGCCATGCTCACCAATGGAGAGCTAACAGTGAGCCTGATGACAACAACAATCCAAGTGATATAACACGACTTAAACCGTTAAACTCTGGACAAAACTGTAAGACACAACACGGCAGACATTAAATCAATTTAACGTTAAGCTTAATGACGCCAAATGGGGAAATGACAAACTAATCTGACGTTACCGACGTAGATGTTAGCTTAAACTGCTAACGCTACCTGACGTTACAACAGTTTTTCATGCTGTGTTCATTTAGTTTCTTTTAAGTTACAGACAGCCGCAAAACGACATATTTAAAGGATTTTAACCCAGAACTATCACTTTAAATTAAACATATGGTTAGCTGTTATGATACAAAAGAAAGATTGGGTAACTTACCTTGGCTCAAGTTGGATAATATGAAAAATCAGCAGTGGAAAAAATCCTCCTCGCGTTTGAAGTAAGCGAGTGAAAAAAAAGGTTTAAAACACAAAAAAGTGTAAGTATGAACTTTCACTAAAGAAAGTTTTAAGCATAGGTTAATTTCTGCCTATGCACACCCCCCTACCCTTGGCGTAAGGCGATGGGGAAAAGGGCAGTTTAGGTTTTAATGCAGGCATAAAACCAAGCCCATGCCCAAACATGGTGAGCTTTCATTGGCCATCAACAGATGACGTTAATGCATCTAAGTTTCAATTGGATATATGTCCATCTATTAACCATTAAGGCCCGCCCATTACATGATGGAGGACCAATTGCAGCTGGGGAGGCGGGGCATGGCCGAAAATTGCCACCCATCGTGTCTCGTATTATGTTGCCAATAAAATTATATTAAACGCTAAAATCAATTCTACTCAAAATAACAAAGTGACACAATAGATACATTATCAATAACGACAGTTCAGTTTCTTTACTACTTTTGCTTTCAATAACATAGAGGCCAAGAAATGTATATAACATTACAGAAGGAGGTAAATAACAGAAAATTATAACTAAATGAATTTTCTGGAAGACTGTATGATTTCTTAAAATTTTATATACCGATTGTTTTCAAAGACCATACATGATCATGCTATGGTGTCTCTTGTTCTTTCTAAATAGGGGCCTACTGGCAGGTTTCTGGAACAGTCTGGAAGGAACCTGAACCTGCTGAGTACCACTATACCACAGCCTGCTCTCACTCTCTCTCTCTCTGTGTGTGTGTCTGCTTTTTCTGTCTAAAAGTGCAATTATGGAGACAACAAGGCACATTTTCAATAAAGTAACTCTTTATTACATTGGGATATACAAATCTGCCAGCAGGCCAACACAGACCCACCATATAAGATTTACTAACACTAAGAGATTTAATCCTGAATTTATATACATCCAGTAGTATATATGTTTTTCCAGTTTAAAACTATAAAACTTCTAACAAGACCTCTTAAACACAACATAAGGGCTGACATGTTAGTATGATAGGGCACCTTTTACAATGATTAAATATACTATTTGTACTATGACTGATTAAAGTGCTTTAAAATCATAATGTACAGTCCATACAACATTTAACAGCAATATCATGTCACTTTATAATATATATTTCACAGTGTAAAATTCCATCAGTCAAAAACTACAAGCATAACATGGCAGATGAATGAACATTTAGCACATTCAGTACAAAAACTGAGATTTTGGCAGAGAAGATAGTTTAATACTTTGAGGAATGAAGGTTAGGAGCCATGCAGAGACCATGCTACAGAGCGCTGCTTCAAAGCTTAAAGGAGAGTTTAGTAGACATGGAAGACTTCAGGCCGACTCACTTCCAGGGATGTTAAGTGCATTTCTATAAAACTGTTACTTCATATTGTAAAAAATAATACACTTGATTGTTAGTCTGTAATTGTTTGTTGTGGTAGAAAGTCTTCTAATTCAAATTCCTTCCTGAGGTTAAGGAGCACGCTGATGGAAGACTAAAGAAGCTATGAAAAGGAAAGAAAAACCATGTCATTTATGTGAACAAGCAGCACTACAGAGTCATCAAGGTCATTAGTAACTTCTGAACAAGATATGAAACAGAAAAAAAATAGTACAAAGGATAATAAAGTTTAATAAGCATTTGGTTATTTGACCTTTTTGCTGCCACTGGCTGACGGCAAAAATAAAACTTACAATTGAATTAAATGGGTAGTTTTCACAGGAAGACTGTTAATCATTCAAAAACCATGTTTTGTTATGACAACAACAATGGGTATGATATGAAATGCTCTGAATCATACAAATGACTGATATGATGGGAAGACCCAATGAAGTGAAAAGGTTCAGATGACTAACAGATGAACTGATGCCATGTTGGGTTTTCCATCGTCATGATTTATTTGAATATAAATGAAGAAGAATGTTTGACTCACTTGCAGACTCACTGTAAATTATTTAAATTATTTTCTTCATAATTTTGCATAGAATTGTGTCATTTAGACAATTACATTATCTTCACTCAAACTACCAACAATTAAAAAAAACGTATCGATATTTTATGTGCATTATTAAGACATTCTTACTTAAAAAAAAACTACTGGAGACAATTCAATTTGTGAATAACTGCATGTATAAATATAAAAAAATGCTTAGTGCATGTTAGAACATAACATAACTCACAACCATCAGTTCAGTTCAGTCAGTAACTGAAATACTCATTTTCTATTACCATGAAGTTTTCTCACTGAGAAACAGACTTAGATGAACACACATTCATAGCAAGAACATAAAATAACACACGCTACTTGTTATGACAACAGTCCATGGATTGTGTGTCTAGCAGAGTCAGCACTAGAGAGAAATTAAATACACTGAGCAAAGCTACCTTTTTGATCCATAAGTACACAGTGGCTTATAGCCATCACATTATTCAGGCTGACATACGTGCTTTGTGACTGTGACACTATGTCCACACATACAGTGTCAGGAAGTAATGTCAGATATGACAGTCTCTTTTTCCCATGCTGATGGCAGACACATTCCTGGTTTCCCTGGATGTTTGATCCAAAAATCAACTGAAAGGGGAAAAGAAATAAGACAAAATATGGAGGAAAAAAAACAAAACAATGAAGGATATGAAGTATGGTAGAAATGAAAGGAATAAATGAATGAAATGGGGATGCACCAGTGTTGTGGTTGTATCCTCTTTAAGCATTCACTGTTTTTCCACAGGCTGAAAATTTAGGCTATGTTTAGAGTCAGACTGGCAGCTTGACTCCCATTTTAACATCGGACCGTTTCCAAAAGTTCATGGACATCAATTTGGGGGGGTGGTATGAAATCAGATTGAAATTGAATTTGTAGAGATGTTTCTCAATCTGATCGCTCAGTTCAACGGTTTTAAACTTTAAGGTCATATCCAACAAGACACTGACACCATGTTCAGAGCACCGCTAACCAACCGTGTCTGTCTGTCTGCTCAGACAAGTTCAGAGAATCTCCATTCAAGAAAACTGAAATTTACTGTTTTGGTTCCATCCTGAAAAAAAAACATATCACAGCACCTAAAGCAGATAAATGAATCCAGCCAATAACTTGCAATTCCAAAAACAAATGTTTAATTTACCAGACTGTTTTCAAAACCTGAAAACCTTTAACATACATTCCTCATCTTATACAGAGTCCTCTTTATAAAAATATATCAAATGTCATAATGTCACATAAAAATGTCTCAATACCATACGGGACTGTGACCATATCTACCTTGATATTACATGTTTAATTATCTTATTTCATTGTTTTTATTTTGTTTTTATAAATGGACTGCTACTTGATGCTGCATTGTTGGTTTTTGCTATTGTATATACATAACTCAAACATTCATTGTGAAGGACAATTCATGCCAATTTTATTCCCATGTCTAAGTCATGTCTGGCTACTTTTGTTTTATTATATTTCAAAAAAGGATGCAGGAGAATGCTGTACATATCAGAATTATTTGATAAAGAACAGTTTTTTTCAAAGTTGTCATTTTTCTTTATTTTTTAATAATCTGATGAATATCATATTGTGGACTTTTTATCGTATTACAGTATCTTTTTTTGTTATTGTGACATTCCTAATTTTAGGAATTAACTCATAAAGCCTGTTGTTATTAAACATATATAATGTGATTGATGAGTGAGTGGTCCTAATAGCTTTGTATTTTTCTATTTTTGCGCAAGTGAGCTCACTGACACAAATTACAGTTTATCATGTTGATATGACAGTTTTCAGTTTTGAACTTAGTGCATATATTTAGTGTATTTAGCCATCCTTGCATTTTAAACATTTAATAATGTATTTACTGCTTTTTCTAAAACTGAGTTATACAGCATAGCCAGACAGATCAACAGCTACAGTCTTTTAGAGGTAAAACACACACTAGAAACCTGTTGAAATAACATCCTTTGCTCTGTGTGGCATTACACTGGCTTAATACCTTTAGTTTGCTGCAACATTTTCACCCATATCATAGGACATTACAGTCAGTACAAACTGCCATTAATAGTGACCATCTTAGACAGAACAAGCTTTCATTTAATAACATTTATTTCTATTTTTCTAATCATTACAGCTTTGTGATTGTGGAATTTCAAGGCTAATCTTAAACATTAAACTGCATCTGTAAGTTCTGAGCATACATAATCACTCCTGACATATAATGTTTCCACCTGCAGAAATGATTACGGCTCTACATGGGACGTCTGAGTATCATCTGCGTTGCACATGGCGTGAGCATCGGTGAGACCGGTCGAATGTAAACAGAAGTGCCCCTGCCTGAGATACAGTCTGGCAGGTCAGCCCGCAGAGAAATAAGCATCAGGCTGCGTCATGCAAGCTGTGACCCTTCCTACTATGTCTGGGCACACAATGTCAGTCCGAATCTGTCCCTGTATCATTTTTCTGAGCCAACATGGCTTCTGGGAAGAGAATGCTATCTCATTAATCACAACGTACGCCTCCCCTCTCTCTGTCCCATCAACTTAACACAAACTGGCTTAGAGGATACATGTTCATGGCTTGTGAATATAATGTATGTGTGACATTTAAACAATCATCCTTGAACAGTTTGAGAGATCTCAGCGTTATTATTTAGCAGCGTTATCCTCACTCTGACAACCATGGTGTACAAAAGAAGGCACTTGAGCAGCAGTACAAACACATACAGAAAAGCAGACTTACTTCTTCTTGTCCTTGTCCTTCTTGAATGGCTGTGAGCAGCCTTGGAGAGCCTGTCCCATCAGTGTCTCAGCTGCAACCTTTCTTCTATTGAAGGCGTTCATCTCCTCCTCCAGCTCCCGTCTTTTCTCCTCCAGATTCTTCTTTTCTTCCTGGTGCAGCCGCTTGAGCTGCTCAAACCTCTCATGAAGCTACAGACGATGATGGAACAATGTGAAGCAAACCACCAAATATGGTGTGTTTTCAATGAATAGTTATTTAATAATGGCGTCAATCCTCACCTCTTTTTCCTTTTCTTTCAGCTCGGCTTCTGTCTCCTTCACTTTGTTGACAAACATTTGTCTCATTTCTTCCTCTTTGCGCTGCAGATCCACAAGGAACTCCTTCCTCTTGGCTTCATATGTCTCCTGAAGGCTGAAGATCAGGGGAAAAACAAAGTTAAACTCAGTCTAAAGCCCTGATTGGACAGGATTACTATTAAAGATTTAGTTGCTCCAGCTGTTCAAAGTTAGCTTTGGTGTAACATAAATGTTTACTACAAAATCTAGTATAATACCATTTCAAATCTTTGATAAGTTTCAATATAAAATTTGCTGACATGATTTCAGTGTATGTGTCGGTAGTTTTTGAACATTTTTAGCACATTTTAACAATACCACAACAATAGCGATCATTTTAGTCACTATAATCGTGAGATGGAATTTTCATACCATTTCATCTCTAATTTTTAAAACTTTTTTTATTAAGAAGCTCCAATGAGCAGCAGCCTGACTCAGCCAAATTCAAAATTAGCTCGTAGTTAGCTACTTTACAAACATGGATTCATAAATAGGTGGTTCAACCTAATCCTGAATTCCATCTGAGATATAACAGCTAACCTATCATCTGTCATCTGTCACCACTAGATGAATTTATGAAGACACTAAAAGGTTCAGATGAGACAAAAATATAACCAAGTACATCAATTACTTATACCGATAGTTAAATAATTAAACTAGAGTCTAAACAGACTCCAGTTTTAAAGCTTCAAGCTTTTCCTTCAAACTCGAAACTCTACTTATATTTCACTAGCTCATTTTATTTTCAACTCCTTAGTTTTTCTATTTTTTGTATTTGCGCATGTTTTCCAGACAAAACACTTCCCATTTTCCACATAATGAGATGGATTCGTCCATGTGTCTTTGATGATATTTGATATTGCGGAAAGACAGATTTAACAGAAGCAGTTACCTAATCATAGAGAAATTAATCCCATCTGAATAGAGTTCAGATTTACATTCTCACCAAATCATATAAACATGGACTTAATAAAATTTTATTTTATCACTAAAATGATCTATCAGCATAGTTTTAACATCATAAGAGAGCAGGAGTTTTTTTTTGTCAGTTCCACTGAAGTCAGTTGCCCAGATGCATTACACCACTGCTGTGCCTAATTTCACCTGAACGACTGGCTGTCCGGGTCTGTGTCCTTGAAGCCCATCTCTTCCAGCTTGCAGCGACGGTAGAGCTCATAGTGTCGAGCGTGTGTTTGCTCTCGGAGATCCTCCATGTTCACACGCAGCAGCATCTCCCTCAGCTTCACAAAATCACAATGGTTTTCATTCTCCACTGGAAAAAATAAATTAGATGGGTCATTTAACCTTTTGCACTTATTGAAAATCTTAAATGAGAACTTAGTGCGCACTTTGTTCATAATGTTAATATCACTGCTGAAAAAACTGGTAATAGTTTGGCAGCAGGCAATGTGACTGAAAAGCTCAAATCAATTCAGCGCACTCACCCTGTACTGATCCCCAGGGGTACAGCCTCGCTTTCACCATCTTATTTCCCACTTTAACGTCTTCGACACTTCCAACCACAGCAAAGGGAAGATGAGTCTGTAACATGTAACACTGATATTTTTACGTGTTTTTAAAAGTGTGGTTATAAATAATACTAGTGTTGTCATATCCAGGAAGTCATTCGACTATTACAACATCCTTCTAAATGGTGACAGTGGATTCAAATTGTGGCTTATATTGTGTTACTTCACTACTAAATTCCCTGACTTTTCTGCAACTCACATTCATGGAGGAGTTGATCTCTGCAACAGCCTCATCCTCTGTAGGGAACTGATAAATCTGCACTCCATTACTGACCAGCTCACTCATGATCTTGATCTTTAATTTGTCCAGTTCACTCTTGGATACTGTGTCTGCCTTTGCAATAACAGGGATGATGTTCACCTGCGTGGAAATAAAACATAACATGAACGTAAGACTGAGGAACAAGCAGCATTAAAGGAATAATTCACCCAAAAATTAAAATTTGGTCATTATATACTCGCCCTCATGTCGATGGCTGGTCAGGTTTAATTTTTTAGTCCACAAAAAACTGCTGCAGTTTCACAGGAAAACAGTTGCAGAATCCCCCAAACAATGTAAGTCAGCAAGAGGGTGAGTAGATAATGACTGAATTTTCATTTTTGGGTGAACCATCCCCTTAACTGTTAAAACACAGTTCCAGATTCTGTGGTCACCTTGCTGTCCAGTTTTTTCATCGTGACGAGATCGAGAGACTTCAGGGAGTGTCCGGTGGGAGCGATGAAATACAGGCAGATGTGGATTCTTGTGTCATGGCAGTTAAACAAGGAGCGTTTTATTTTTAGCTCCTCTTCAAGGTATTTTTCAAACTGGGCATCGATGTACTCAATAATGGGTTTATAGCTGCACAGAAAGACAAGATGAGCATCATAATCTTATCTTTTCATGTAGGAACATTAAACTTTACATCACTTTCCTTGTTGTTTGAGAGACATGTTGGTACCCTGGTTACAAATCCTGCAACTACAGTCTTGCAGCTAAAGAATGGCCTCTTTTTCACTCCCTGCTGCTGGAGCACTCAAATGTCCATTGAGATTGAATTAGTTCTACCAGTCATTCCCATATTCCTTTTCTTCCCTCCTGATTCACATGCCAGAAACAGGCCAGATCTCTTTCTCTATTCTATACTGTGCAAGTGTGTTGGCTGAAATACAAGAGCAAGAGGGGGAGATGATTAATAGCTGGTGCTGATCTAACCAAAAGAAATGTCTTTTGCTAGCTCTGTGGATTCTTAAAGATCAGGATCAAAACTGTATAACTGTATAAGTTTTCTATAACATTTTAAAGGGATAGTTTGGATCATTTGAAGTGGGGTTGTATGAAGTACTTATCGATAGTCAGCTAAGCTGTGGACAGGGTCAGCAACAAAATGTGTTTAGCCACTTAAAAAAGGGGAAAA
>JAJHUR010123218.1:0-32000 GCA_027495735.1 Lutjanus campechanus | reverse complement strand
AGTATAGTAGTAAAAAATAGCAAAGGTTGATAACCCCTGTCCTGTACCCACCCAAAATGACAATATTTCCTTACCTTAACTGAAGTGCTATTGTGGCAGGAGTCTGGATGTGAGCCCCAGACCGTGGTGGTAAAGCCCTGCACTCTGTATGCTCGCCATCCAACCAACTACCACCTTGTGATTGCAGTACATTATATAAATGTGTTGTTTCAAAGGAGCGTTGTGTGTGGCCATAATTCAGGCGGGAATTATGTTGTTGTTGTGTTTGTGTTGCAGGTGTCCCAAATTGTTAGTCTCCACACAAACAACTGGAGTTTGCTGTAAGTTTTGATCAATTTAATCTGACACACACACACACACACACACACACACACACACAGACAGGCACACTTCACACTTTGAGTTTGTGCATGTTCTTATTGGGAACACATCTGTTGGCTATTTGTGGCTAAAAAAGACAGACTGAACAAACACTCTAGCAGTCAAAATTCACTCAAATAAAGCGAGGCAACAAATCTGCTGGGATGAAACAGTATCTTGGAGCGAGAGCGAACGCCAGTGTTCCCATTTTTCAAAAAGCTCTCCACACTCCAACTCCCACTCCAATACCCTGGCTCAGACAATGGTCCAAACACGCAGTAGATTTATATTAGCACTTCTGCTACTCTGCATTTGACTTGATTTAAACATGTGGTTGTAGTAAAGTAGTCACTCAAATGGGGCCAGATGTGCTCCTTAAATTTTACTGCACAGTAAATGCTTAGTGTGCTGTTTAGTAAATATCCTCCTTTATTCTTCTCCCCTTTTGTTTAGCACATACTTCAGTGTGAGCATGTGCACTTTTCCCATGCTTTCACAACATGAATAATGTCTTTCCTGTCTATTAAAAATAACTTAAGTCAAATAAAGAGGAGGCAGCTGGCAGTTTCTCCCTTTCATACTTGCTTGTGGCCCATATTCAGTTTGGGATGGGACACCTGAGGTCAGTGGCTCTCAGTCTCAGCAGTCTGCACCAGGAGCTCTGCTGGTTTCATTCACTCTAATCAGGGACTGATTCACACCAGGGACTGCAAGTGAATGCAATTAAGTAGACGGTAGTAAAGAAAACCAGCTCCAGGACCAGGATTGAAGACCACCGTGTAATTGGTTTATTCATGGAATTGTGGGATACTCTATCACAAGTTATCAAGGTGGATGGAAATAGCCTGGGCTCTGGGCCAGTAGTCAGTTACTCTGGATGTAAGCATAGTATGTAAACACTTACTAAGAATTCTCCTCACTGTGAGCATCCTTGCATCATTTTTACGATCTGCTGGGTTTGTTCACCGCTTAAGGAGAAAACGCTGCCAGCATTTTACACTGTGTTTTATTTCTCCTGAGGAGGTTCGATAATGTATTTAGTATGCAGAGACTGGAGCAAAACATAAAACAGGCAAGTCAACTGCGATAGTGATCTACCAATATGGGGTTTTGAAAGCTGATAGTGAGACCGATATTTTTGGGCCAAGGCTGCTCACACTCTCAATGTTTTATGATGCTTGAAAACGGCATTCAGTTCGTGTGTCTCCGTTGAAATGCAGAATAACATTCTCAATGTCAATAACATACGTGAAGAATTAAAGGAATCTTCCAGTCAAGTGATGTTGATGTTAAAGGGATAGTTTGGATTATTTGATGTGGAGTTGTATGAAGCTCTTTTAGCCAATTAAAAAAGGTTCACCTAAAAAAAAAAGACCAGCAGTGTACGTTATATTCAGAATATATTTTTCACCTCTTTACTTTGCCACTGTTATGTAAGCCAAACAAACATCGCTGTCTCCAAAGTCCATAGGCGAAATTAGTAATATTACCCCTCATAACAAACAAACTAACAGATAAAGGCAGCGGTAGACCAGCAACTCTCATATTTTCCCAGGTAAAATTACTAAATTTCAGCCATGGAGTTTGGTTGGTTTTAGGGAGCGATATTTGACTTATATAATTAGCGGTTTCTATAGCAATTGATACAGAATTGTTTAAACCTCATCACCGTCTACTTTTACCCTTGAACACACAGATAATTCTCTTCTCAGCCTCTGGGGTCATTGAACATGACTATATTCATTTTAGGTTACTGTATAAAAGTAATAGATATTTTAAGAAATTCTCTTGTTTGCCGTTTTGCTGAGATTTTTTCTTAATAATGGACAGCGCCATGTGGATAGTTATGAAAGTTACGTCACGGATTGTTATGAAAGTGGTATCGATCTTCTCACTTAACCCTTGGCAAGAAGGCAAATAGGAATATTTCCCAAAATATATTGCTTTAAAGGTCTAGTGTCTAATATTTATGGGTATCTTTTGTCAGAATATGGTAGGAATGGAATATGATATTTATCAATATGTTTTCATTAGTGTATAATCACCTGAGAATAAGAACAATTTTATTTTCGCTTCTGTAAAACAAGCCGTTCATATCTGCAGTAATAGTGGGTTTCAACAGTAGCCTAGAATGGAAACTAAACTGTCTCCACACAGGGAATTTTGATGTTTTGGTGAGGTTTGTGGCCACTGTAGGTTCCCCTACATGCTTTGAATCTAGATTGCACTAAATTCTACACACTGGTCCTTTAACTCTTTATAACGTAACGAAAAAAGAGTAGTATGATAATCGCAGCACTTCATCTTCACTGTCTGTTGAAAACAGTGCAGGAACCACTTGAGATAATAAGTTAAGTTCAAAATTCATAGCAAGTACAGTATAAAGTATAGGTCTAGTGTAGTGGTGCTGTAGTGGTTCTTGTCTGAAAAGGCTTAACATGTGACAAGCTTTGTATAAATGTGTCAAACACAAGTAGGACGTGAGTTCATTAGAATCTAAAATGGGGGTTTTGGAGTTTAAGTGTGAACACCAGAACAAATTCAGACAAATTATACCACCAAATTTCATTAATCTTTGAAGTGGTGAGATGCTACATTTGAGTTTAAAATACTGACCTTTAATTATACCACCTTATTAGGTCAGTAAGTATCATTTGAGGGGGAGGGAAAGGTTGTTAGATCTTTGCAAAACCTCTTTAGGTTGTTGTTTATGTTCCACATGTCTTTCTAAAAGCTGTACGTCCGTAGCAGTGTATCTTCAAGGACAAACGAGTTGCTTTCGAGGTTAGATCAAGATTCCTTGACTGAATCATGATGTGAAACTAAGAGAAGAAACAAAAAAAAAAACTTGAAAGCACCTGAATTCATAACACTCTTGTCCTCCACCCTGAATAGCAAGCAGCCTTACTGGGCATGAGATGTTGATGTAAGGATTTAAGAGAGTCAGAACATGAAGGTTTCTGTGGGGAGGGCAGACACACCGAGCTGCAATGAAGAAAAAAGGACAATTGAGGTGCTAAGAAGTAAAGCCTCAATCTGAAATTTTCAAGAATACCAGCTGTGAATATATACACAGAATTCCTTGAAGGGATTTGTAAAGCTTTCAGGTCACGTCAATCCTTCTGATATCTCTGCCGTTGGATGACTAATATTTACAGCAGAGAGATACAGAGGAAGAGCATGGATTGGAAGGGCAGTAATAACATGGTGGACATTGTACCAGACTGTCATTTTGGAGAGGGATCTGAGCTTGAAAGAAAAGCTCTTGTTTCACCAACAGATACCTCAGCATGAACTCTGGGTAGTGCCAGGAAGGATAAGATTTCATATTGAATCTAGTGTTCATGATGAACACAACTAGTGCTCGAATGTCTACGATGAGCTCAGGGTTGCACCACTTCTACATCAAAGGTTGAGGTGGTGTGAGCATCTGATCAGGATGCCTCCTGGGTTCCTCCCTGCAGAGGTGTTCAGGGCATGTCCAACTGGGAGGAGACCCCCTGTGGGCAGACTAAGAACACCTCAGCCTGCTGTGGGCTTAGGATCTCCGGCTGGCTGCTGGAGAGAATGGCTGGAGATCAGGTAAGTGGTGGAAAATGGATGAACTGAAAACTCAAGCTTTTGATTGTTCTGCAATGTCACTTATTATGTCATTGAGTGTCATAGTCTGTGCCTTTTCCTCATACCTCATGTGTCAGCTGTTTTCCGCTCCCCTGTGTTTCTTGTGGCTCCTTCTTTGTCTCTCTCTGTCTGTGTGTGTGTCTGGGCGTGGCTCTCATAAGTCCTGCTGCCAATCTGCCTGCACACCTGAAAGCCATCTGCTAATCAACCCCAGCAGCACAAATACCCCGGCTCTCTCTGCTAGATTGTTCAGTACACCTTTGTGGTACTAAACCATGATCTACTTGCTGCTTCTTTGCTTTCTTCTCTTGGATTTGGATTTTTGCCTTAACCTTGTTTCCCTGTGCCTCAGATCCACACTCGCTGGTCACCTGTTTGCCTGCCACTCCAGCCTGCCTACCAGTTTCCAGTCCTGCTAAGCCTGCCTGTCTTGTTTTGAATCTATTTCAGCATTATTATTGAAACATATTCTTAAATGGAGCTTTAAAAGCACTAAGGAAGTGTTCACTGTAAATAACTTTGCAATGGAAGACTAAATTCAGGGTTGAGTGCAAAACCAGTGTTAAAGCTATAATATGTAACATTTCCACATTAAAATGTCTAACAACAGTAGACCTTTGTTACTTTGTTGAGCTGTGTATGCACATCATCCCGAATGTTTCCAACAATGGTCAAACCCAGTGAAATCCATAATTCATTCAAGGTAATGTTCCATTTCCTGCTGCTATATCTTCCAGAAAAACATGGGATACTTTGGGCAAGTCAGAGAGTGAGGAAGGAGGTTGGCGAATGTGATTTCATGAGTTATAGCTTTTGTTTAGACCCCAAGCAGCAAATTTACATATTGTGCGTTTAATTCTAAAATGAAAAATCAATTGCTGTGGAAAATGTTCATAAGGTAACAGTATCTATGAAGGTCATGTCTATAATATGTTATAAGCGCATTCATAAGAAATAATGCATTTATGTCTTTGTAAAACTTTTTTTTATAAATGTTTATAATCATGCATGAAAAATTATAACAAGGAGCAAAGAACTATAACTGGTGGACATTCATAATGCTGTGTAGCTGCATGCTAAAGTGACAATAGTGTTTGAAAGAAGAATCTGAGTCCTGGGTTACACAGTACACTGTAACTATTACAATTTTACTCAGTTAGAATGGCACATAGAAAATTGCTCTAACGTATCATAACAGATTATAAATTCTGAGATTGTACATTGGAAAAATGTGTTATAAACATATTGATCTCATACATTTCTGTCACTTTACTTGAAGCTCACAGAGTCATGCTATGACATATTTTTGATGTTTGCAATTGCAACACATTATTCCATATAACAAACTTTATAGTCTGTTATCAGTAGGTAATTTGAAGGAGATGCCATCCCTGTTTTTAGCAAAATGACCATAACCTGCCACTCCCTCCCTTCATCCCCTAGAAGCAGAGAGAGAACAGGGGCAGAGGGGTTGTTTAGCTGAATGAGTTAGTCTAGTCTGCCTGACTCATTGATCCTTTATCTGACAGAAGTTTGTGCAAGTTCGAATCGATGGCCCCGACCTCGGCTCTGTAAAATCCGCAGTCTAACTGTGCTGTGTATTGATGGCGCTGTCCATGGTGCTGAAGTAGCAGACAGATTTGTAAAAGCAGCTTTTTTATCTGGGCTCTGCCCTTCTGTCACTTTCATCTTTAATTTGTAATGATGATACAAATTAAAGGGAGGAGGGTGGTTGGGGGGTTACTGTTCATTGTTACTTTGTGATGTCTTTGTGCTGAAAAGACATCCATATTTTAAATGTTGTTTTTGCTTTTTAGTTAAATTGTCAAAATTGCACATATACCTGTTTTTGCAGTCTGCTTTTGCAATATATGAATGTAATATACAGATATTTGACTGACGCCCTCAGTTGAAGTTCATCCCTGTCTTTGGGGTCAAAGGGAGTTAAGACCAAACTCAGTGTGACAGTAAGAGAGCTTAAACACCTGGAGAGGTGAGTATGAGGACATGTTATGCTCGTTTTTCTGTTCATATTATTGCTGAGCAACAACCCTCACATTAGAACCGACCTGTATTTTGAGTTGCAACTGGACATGAAAGATGCAGTTATTGTTATAAAAAAAATACTACTAAACTCAATCAAACACACACATACTCACTAGCAGTGTGTATGAGTTCACATATTTGCACAGACTGCCTGCACATTTAACAGGTACAAACTGCAGCTGACCTTATTTCATGTATGGTACCTATTCTGTTAAAACCTTGGCCACTGACATTGGCACTGATCCAGCTTTTGGCTCCTGCAAAATGGAATAAAACAGCTAAATCCCCCCTGCTAACTGAACTTGGCGAGGCAGTTCATCAAAATATCATGATTTGCCAAACGAACGAGTCACAGCGACATGCCGTCTATACCAACGAGAGCATGTGCTTTTCCAGTGCCCTGCAGTTTCAACTAACATTTATGTTCTCTGATCAGTGTGGTGTGAAAAATGCTAAGTGAAATAGTGGCATAGTTCCTGCTATACATGTCAGTCTATAAAGGAGCTAGGAGAAAAGTGAAGAAAAGGTCAGCTGGTTGTGGTTTATTATTGAGAATCAACATCAAAGACATGAAGGTGCCATGGGTACAAAAGGTAGTGGAGCTGCACCCATCTAGCACTCAGGGGTGGGTCTTGTAGTGGAATATTGAATAATATGTAGACAACTGTGGATGGAAATCCCTTGATAGTACTGTACAGATCAAAGGAAATCCGTTAATAATCAATGTCCATGAAGTCAGAGGTCCAACAAAGGGGAAACGTCCATGTGATGCCACATGCACATCAACTCCACCAAGAGGTTACACATAAATTAGAGAAATGAGAATATCTTTTGTGCCATACTGTTCACTTTACAAAAGAATAATACTGGTTTTCAGTGTATTTCAACCACCTGCCTAGTGCTTATTAAAAGCTGTTATAATGTGTTTTTGAAGTTTTTGTGTGCAGGCAATGACAATACTAAATGCAGAAGAGGATTAGGGCCACATGTGAAGAATTTATTTAAATTCAGAGTTTTAAGTCAACATTCAAGTCCAACCCCTTTTGGACCCTTAGTCAACCTTTTCCTTTCCTGTTCCCTGTACTTTGCTATGCTAAGATGAGTTGAATTAATTTATGATGGTTGAAAAGAAGTTGCTGGAGGACTTGTAAGCAGACTGGGAAACAATGTAAACACCCACCAGCCAGTGACAGATTAGAGTTCAAATTCACCAGATACTCAACAGTAAATAATTATTTTGTGTCTGAAATCTACCAGCCACTTTCAAATTTTACCAGCATTTGACTGCTGTTTGATGTTAATGTCCCACCCTGCCAGTAAGCAGCATAGTGTCACATCTTAAGTTAGATAATGTTACCAAAATGCTAGCAAACTAGCTACACAATCTACATCAATCATTAGCTAGCTAATCAATGTCACCTATTCATTTAAAGTCAGAATTCTGAGAAGAAAAGTGAGAATTCTGAGAAAAAAGTCAGAATATTTTGAAGAAAAGTCAAAATTCTGAGTTTAAGGTCAAACTCAGAATTCTGGGTGTGAAGTCAGAATTCTTGTATGCATTTCAAACTCTGACTTTAAACTCAGAAATCTGACTTTAAATTCAGAATTCTGACTTTATTCTAAGAATTCTGACTTATTGCTCAGACTTTTGTTCCATTCATGGCAATGCACAGCTCCAGAAAACAAACAAACAAACAAACAAACAAACATACCCATACACACAGTTCTTTCAGAAGGACTTGATGTTAATGAATACACATAGTCAGCTTTGAACAGTCGATACAGTGTAACCCAAATACTTCACAACACTGAATGCATGGGGGGAAAGCATGAGTGAGTCTGACACACACTGTATCTAGTGTTGACCTCAAGATCAAACTGTACATGGAATCATTTCCAAAGGTTTTATAGGTCAAATATTCTGACACCAAATCCTAATCAATAAAGACCAAACTCTATTCATGATTCAGTGTTTTCTGACACCTACAACTGCTTATTCATATTTAAGATGGACACAACAATTTATGCCCGTTATCCATTTCTGCATGTTTGAATTCTAATGACATAAAAGCATTTTCTTGTAATGGCATTAAAGTTTAATCACCACGTATCTGCAGCACATTATGAAGGTACATAGGTTCATTTTTAACTTTGTTGATGTATATTACAGGCAGTAAATCTGAGCAAGGTATGCAGAGCCACTGAAAAATGAAATATACATGTTGCATTAGGATCCCAGGGCTTAAGATTTTACTCAGTTGCAGTGAATTCTTGTTAACCAGAATTACGTTAGCATATAACTGTTTGTCTACTGTAAAATACTGTTTAAAGTTAAAGTTGGATCAGTTCTCTTCCACAGGGTGTCTATGTTGATTGTTTTTCATTGCATGAGCTGTTTGTTGTGGTAATGCAAATAATGACTGTTCTCTCTCGGCAGCAAAGGCAGAACATTGTTCCACCAACAAAAAAAACCTCTTAAGGATAAGGATGAGCTGAAAAATTGAGCAAACAAAGTATCTGACTCTGACACTGGAGACTGTGGTGTGAGTTCTATCTCCCAGTAAGTACTGGTTTCTTTTAACCATGAAGGCCGTTGCTCCATTCTCATTAAATTGTTTTGGTTGTCTAAGCTTTACCAGGTCTTAAATATAGAGGCCACAGATCAGAGAGCACTCATGTGAATTCCCATTTGGAAAACTTGTATGGTTCATTATAGAGAGCACTTACACCCAAATTTGAAGGTATGAGTGTTTTTTGAATTGCACAGTCTGCAACTCAACAAACAAAATCACAAAATCCATCTCTAATAGAGTATTCTGTCATAGTTTTTAAGGCATTTTAACATTTCAGAGCTGTCAGGCTTAGCCACTGTTGACTATAATATGATAATAATAAGAAAAACAGTATGATGTTGTTCAAAAAATCTGGCAAGGGACCATCGATTGGAATCAAAGAATGTCCCCTGGAATTTTCACAACGCTCAATTTCAATTTTCCACCTTCACTTGACCTTTCCACTCTCTACATTGAAGAGATCATTAGGATAAGAAAAGGATACAACTGGGCCAATTTCAAATGTTTTGGGGCTGTATGCATGAAATAACTTTTTGATTAATATAATAATTTTTATTGATTGTTTTTTATTATTTTCTTTAGCAATGTAATGGTGACCATCCTGAGCAGCCCAGGCAGCCCATGGTTGGGGCGGCCCTTCTGGCATTTTCCCAATTTCCAGATAGCCAATCCGTCACTGCGAGGTGCACTTGGACCCAACCCCATTCCCTCAGTAAAATAGCCAACGCTAACATTTTTCTGACTCCACAAATAAGGTGTGGCTTGATTCATTTATTCCATAGATAACAAAAATAAAGGTTCACAGTGCCTGCAATATCATATGAATTACAATATGTTGTGTTCGTTATCTAAATGCAAATATTTTACCTCAGTAAGTTTTTACTTTCAATTGCTGGTGTTGATACATTATGCAATTTAGTTGTATAATCCAACTTTTTCTTCTTTTTTTTTCTTTCCTACTTTATGTAATAACCCTTGGTCAATATTGTATAATAAATGCACTTAGAGCAGACTTTTCCCTCCTGCTTGGTCTTATACTGAAAATTGAATATACACAAGATCTGGATTTTGTCTCCCAACTCTACTGTAACTGCTCCGAATTTAAATATTTCATAAATAATGATCAATTACCAAGCGCACTGAAGAGCAAATAAGTAATGACACTCCTGGTTTGCCAATGAAAACTGCAGCTTTTATTTGACTCTGTGGTTGCATATTTGATTTTTCTGGTAAATTCTATTTAGAATCTCATTATCTTTAATCAGGATGAAGTGATATCATGTTAGGTTGTATTCCCCTTCTCAAAACAACTTCTTCAGAGGCGCTGGAGTAAATCACCGGTCCAAACTTGGGAAAACAAAAGACACTGCATAGGCTTATTTTAGCGACTGAAACGTGTGCTTTGTCAGACTCATTCGGTTGTGCTGGGCTAGGCCGTCCCTAATTAAAGTGTTCTGCTCTACAGAGTCCCAGACTGGTCCTGAGCATGCAGAAGCTGTCTTATTCTTTCCATCCATCACATCTACTGTAATTACTTTTGTTTACAGTGGAGGAAACGGCAGCTGTCTGATTAGAAGTTATTGAGGAGATAACTCATAGGTAATTTAGAAATGGCGCTCAGCTTCTCTCCTGGATGCAGATGAATCATTTCCTGTATGAAGTGTGGGGACGATGTAGAGACGCTCATGGAGAACGACCCTGACAAATTACCACAGGGCTGTCAAATCTCCAAACCATTTTCCGTGGGAGCTGTACGTTGTTGTTTTCTTGGTGATGATGGTTTCTCTTTTCCTGAGGCAGAAAATAAAAAAGTTTTGCAAAACACTATAATCAGTTCCGTTTGTTGTTCAATTTTTTTGGCATTAAGGGAAGAAATATTTTTATTATTATATTATTTTGAGGGGCAATCTAAGTTCTCAAGTATTTTATGATTTTAGTGGGATGGATATGATAATAGACGGTAATAAGAACCTATTTAAATTGAGGATTGAATGCACATCAACAATATGAGACCTAACTACGAGTTCCTCTGTGCCATGATTTGTTCTCACTCTTCTATGACTCAGTTTTGTACAGTATGCACCATATTACTATGTATTATCACAGGATTATTGTTATAAAAACATACCTGTGCTGGAAATGGATGCTGAGATGTCCATTACTGATATAGGAAATGGATGTGCAATATCAAAATGGCAAATCGATACTGCAATATCCACTTCCAATATGGGAAATGGATCCTGCAGCAGCAACATGATATTGGATTTTTTTTATTTTTGAGATCCACTGCAGATTTAGAAAATACTGTAAATATAGCTCCGGTAGTTGCTTGGACTCTGATTGGTTTGGTTATAAACATTTTGCGTATTTCACTAAGTGAACGTAATTTCTACATATCTGCTTAAATGCAGAAGAGTTAATATCCCAAAGCAACAACTTATATACAAAATGTTACATTTATTTATATATACGGTTGAGCTTACAGCCTGTCAGTCATGATTTAGGACACGGATTCTAATGGAGCTCATTGTCTCCCTCATTGTACAATAAATGTGCAAAAACTGCCGCTATCAACTTTTTTCATTAGTGTTGGCCATTTTGTTATTTCAAAATAAATTATACAAATAGTTCTTAGTCATCAGAAGATATTGTTACCCTATTTTTCTCTCTTTTCCAGTTTTGCTAACGAGTAATGATACCACTATATTTCATATTTATTTAATGCGTACATGTTAAATAAATAAATGCTGTAATGTATTCTGATATCCCTTTTAAACACAATTTTGCCATTTTTCTTCTTGAAAGCTAAAATTTGCCTCTGGGTTTTTCTGTCTGAATTATTGCAAATTGGCACCTACTATAATACTGTAAAAGCCAGTCATCTGATGTATTTTTAATCAATGTAAAGCAAAAATTATTTTGTTAAAGCTGCAAGAGTGGATTTTCTGGGCACTTGGACTCCTCAACAAGCTGAAACCACATTGGCTTCTCCGGATTATTATTACCTTATAAATTTGTTATGGTTAACGTATTAGCAAACAGCCAATTTAGCGTTAATTTAAGATGATTGTCTCTGACTGGTGACTGGTCTCCACGGTTTGTAAGAAAAATATCCATAGCTTTTGATATATTTTGGTGCTGAGGAGGTCGCCAGCAGCAGGATTATTAGCACTTTTTTTTTCTTTCTTCAAAAACAGTTTGCTCCTGTGGCTGCTGGAAACAGGGCTGATGATGGTGAAATCTGCGAAGTGTACAACCAGAACACAGAGTTTTGACATGCATATGAGCTCTTTAGTGTTGCAGAGTTAGGTGACATTACTGTATAAAAATGTTACGGATTGAATTGTTATTTTCTATACACCACACTAGGGATGGCAGCGGTTACAGAGAGTGAAATCAGATCTTTGTGGTCGTCAAGAGTCCCCCGTTGTCCTTGAGAGCTGAGTGGGTTCACTCAATTAATGTCTGTAATTGGACTGTTTGGAATATCAACACAGCTAATGTTACTTTGACAGTGATTTAATTTGACATGTTAATCAATCATCAACATAGCTAGAGCACACATTAATATGTTAACAAGGGATATAAATAGCATTTATATTGCATGCGGACAAAGGTGTTGTGCACGAGGCATTGTGTGTGATCATAATACATTTGCACTTTGTTTATTGATTTATTTTGCTCTTTCATCTTTAGCCATTGTGCCAGGGGTGTTTTGCTCAGCAACGGAGCCAGAAAATAAAAGGAAATGTCAAAAAATAAATAGTATCTGATAAACTATTGTGTGGCGTCCATGTCATCAGTACTTTCCCTCCTTTGTACTGCCTCACTTTAGTCCTTGCTTGCACCATTAATTTGCTATTCAGTGCCTCTTAGTGTGTAAATATTACAGCTCAAAACCAGTTTCAATGAACTTGCTGTTTGTACAACAGATCCCCTCCCTTGCCAAAGTGTTAGATTAATTACTTTGCTTTAATGGGCCCCACTACTGGGTACTAGTAATTAAAAGATAATGATTGGTCCCTTTGAATGTTACAAATAAAGATGCACGAACTCATTTGTGTTATTCAGGTTGTTCAATAAAAGATTAGGCCCGGTGTGGGGGTGGGGTTAGGGGTGGGGGTGTTGGGGCTACTTTGCTTTTTGCTGCCAAATTATCCATGCCTTCCCATGGTGTGTCTCTGCTCTCAGCAATCCATATCAGATAAACTTTGGATTATCGCACTGGATAAGAATAATGAATAAACACAGCTGTTCATTGGCATTCATCCCCATGACCCCCCCTCCTCTATGAATAGCTGGAGAAAAATAAAAGTGGAGTCGTTTAAGTTTTATATCAAGGACTGTATCTCTTTTCCCCTACTTTTTATTGGATGCTGACAGCTGTGTTTGGTGATGAAATTAGTCCAGTCCCTCTCTGCGGGGACTGGTGAAACTCCTCATGACCCCCCTTTACATGTCTTTTTAACACTGACCTGCTGCAAATTGTAGTGAAGCTACTACCAAAAGAGATGACTGCGAAGAGTCATGGCGGTTCATATTTGATTAATTCTTGATAAATTAATGCTGACAGGTTGAGCCACATGAGTCACTGCCATGCTAAATACAAGGATCATAGTCAGAAAGGTTTTCTTTATGCACAAAAGGTGTGAAATTAGCTTGTTTTGGTATTAGGCAAAAGATAATAGAGGTGTGATCAGAGGGTTGGCAAAGGAAAAAAAATGCCATGGTGGTTTAAATTGTACGTATGTCTGTGTGCTGTCCAAAAAAATATTTTCCACTGATAAACTAACCTCTTTTTCACAGTTATAAATGCAACAAACCACACCAGCACTCCAGTGACAATAGTGTTGGGATTTGGGGAGGTTTCTGTAATTCAGTAAATAGTCCTTAGTTTGTGATCCCTCAGCATGGCTGCATTTCACAGGGACTCTTTTATTTTGAAAGATGCACCCCAGCGGCTGTCTTGATGAACTTGTTGCATTGTAGCACCATTGTTACCCGGTGGTGGTTCTGCTTTATACAGAAACAGAAAACTTGGGTTGTTTCCTGCCGTACTGCAAAAAGGCAGCTATATATGTACAGCAGGGCAGGAATTTCATGGAGGCCATGGCTGCCATGCTCCCTCGGTTTGGCCTTTTGCCCCTCAAAAAATGATATGCCCTGAGGCCACAGTGGCCTTGATGCCCCGCCCTCAATACCCCAGCTGATTTCATCGTTTTCTCCTCTGCCTCTTTCCTGTCAAAACAGTTTTTAGATGCCGGTGTCTTTTGTTGAGATTCTGAATTCTGATTGGGCCACATCAAGTGAAACACTGTGCAAATGACCAGTTTCTAGCTTGTTATGAACTGCTGGAAAATCAGAGCATTTATGACTATAGTTTGATAAATTAGAGAATGAATAAGACAAGAAACTCAACATATGTGTTAAGTTGACTGTATCTGACCCAGTGGCCTGAGAAGTGTTAAATGCCCAACCAGTATTATGGTCTAATGTTTGTAACATTTCTGTTAATAAACCAAGTGTTAGTCCCCCTGACTTTCCATCTCCATCCTTAAATGAGGATGGAGGAAGAAGCGTGTATGAACATCTGACTTGAGAGTTTGTATAAATAATGGCAATTTGTAAATAATAATAAGTTATTATGTGAAGTAAACTGAAATTTATTTAGGCCTAATTAAAATAAAATCCATTCGATTCATACATGTCAAATAAAATGCATGATTTCCATGGACCATGAACATTGACCACACCAAAGACCAAGTGACCTTGCTCCTAAAATGTTGAAATTCCAGGCCTGGTGTGCAGCACCTGACAAATTTCCCTACGGGGACAATAAACTGTTTTGTGTGGTATTGTTTTTGTATCATAAAGAATGGTATGGTATAGTATTGTATACTGTTGCCATATCATATACCTTGTTGTATATCATGTCGTATTGTACAGTCTTTGTTCCTTTTACAAACCAGTTAGTACAAGGAACTCAGTTTTTGACCCAATTAATTTTTCAACTGTCTGTTGTCCAGTATCCATGTCCTTATGTTGTTGACAGAGTCTAAATGTACAGAAAAACATCAAATCACAAAATGAATTGTTCTTTTACTGTGATGTGCAGATATATCACTGTGGTGAAGTGAACGCTCATGTCTCAAGTTCTGTGATGATGAATGAATAGAGAGCATCAGGAACTGCAGAAAGAAGGCAAAGAACAGTTTACTGGAACAGATCTCAAAATCTCAGTATAATATGTCTACTTACCACTGTGTTGGTTCAAACAATTATAGGTTAAAATAGAAACATAATCTGACTTACAGCCATTGTGCAGTGAACAAAGGACTGGAGTGTTCCAGGCCGGTGGGATGACTTAACGCTTGCTGAGACTCATGGTTGGAGACATGGGGCTAGAGTGGGACCAGGCATTAAGATCAAGTTAACCTGTCATACAGCAGGTCATGTTCAGGACATATGTTGTTGTCGCAACAAAAACAACTCAGACTTTGATTATAGCAGTTTACCTTCATATTTACCACACAGACATCAGAGTCATATCGATCTTCTTATTTCACTCTCAGAAAGAAAACATTAAAGCATATTTCCCAAAATCTTGAGCCACCATTTAAAATTTCAATGGCATGTCAGCATTAGAAGTTAGTTTATTGTAGAGAAAGGAACAGAAAGTGAGGACAAAGACAAAGACAATGCATGCATCTCTACCACTGTAAGGACATTCAACAGTAGACACTTTTGCTTTAATTGTGTCCACATGATCCTAAATAACCCTCAGAACTATCTTGAGGATTTAATGCCACAGGTCTCCTCTTGTCATCCACAATCATCAGGGCGAAATTATAGATCATGCAGTCAGCAAAGAAATGTTAATGTACATTGTGGGTTGTCCTCCAGTTATATAAAATCCATTTAGTCCTAAATGACACGCATGTTTGCTGTATTAGATTTGGCATGTCAGGTAGAACACGCATTAAAGAAAATCACATTTGATTTCCATCGTTTTTAAGACAACGCATGTGATGCTCAGTACTTTAAATGACATGAGCAGGAAATATCTCCTGCCCACAGAGTTCATGTATTAGTCCCACTAGCTGACTGCAGCAAACCACTGACAGATGGCCAAATACGCCATTTGTGATCGAGTCAGGTCATGTGGTAATTGAATGGGGCATTCTGAAAAAGGAAGGAAAGATTGCTCACATCTGATCGGGCCTGATCCACTGTCAGGAGTCACGGAAAGCAAGAGGCTTTGCAGGGACTCATTAGCAAAACAGGTAATTAACGCCTGGCAGTTAATGCACACGACAGGCAACATGTTACGTGAAAACTCAGTACCCACACACTCGCAGTTGCATCTCAGCAGAAGCTGCATGAGGCAAAGGAAGACACTGCTGCGTTCAATCCCTCTTCCTACTGATTGTAATCACTGGACACTCTGGGGGCCTGAAAGAAATGCTTCTCAGCCATAAAACAGCCTCTAGCTCTGTGATGTAGAAATATGTTCATGAATCATAATTTTTTCCCACTGATAGATCTAGCCAAACCACTTTATTATTTATTTTAACTTCTACCGAAATGTTTTGCTTACAGCCAAATGCAAGGATGATGTCAAAGAAGATTTTTAATGAGCCTTCTGACATTAAAAGAAGCTTCTATCCTTGGATACATCCATACAACTATATCATCAGTCTGTGATGTTGCTTGTGTTCCATATGTCTGAGATGAGTGCTGCTGTTCAGTGGATGCACCATTGAAGATGGAGTACACAGTAAACTTGCTGTTCAAGTGTTTCAAGTGTTCACATAGGCAGTTGTAAGATTCCTGCTTCGCTCTTAAATGCTTTTGATTTTCGACGTCATGTTGAGAAGCAGGAAAAGAGCAGCAAAAAAGTGAAAAACTTCAATGGGCTCCAGCATTTTTTAAAACAAAAACAAAAAATTAACATCACAACTTGTGGAAACTTGGAGTGGTGGGTTGTTGACATGGACTGTCCTCACCCAAATCTTCCTTGTTTGCTTTTGTTTCAGTAAATGAGGAGGAAACTCATCACAAGAACAGAACAAGGTGCTTTGCTTTGATTCAGGAGGTGCACAGAGCATGCCATGAACGTATTTTAGATATTTTACAGTTCTGCAGCCCAGAATAACTGGAACCCTGGTTTGATTTTTTCTGCGCAGTAGCTTGGACTTGTAAAAGGTTATGGATTCTGGCTTTTAAGGTCAGTAAACTCTGTGGAGTGAATACAATGCAAATTACTCTACATTTTCATAAAGTGGTAAAAAGAAATTAACAGTAAGCCTAACTGAAGTACATTTTATGCACAAATACACACTCTTGCAAGCTATATTTCAGCAGGCCTACAAAACTTGTGCCGAGTTTAGTAATAGAAAAGGTTATTCTTGCACTAATTGCTCTAATACATGGTGGAGAACATTCAGGATGAGGATTTGTGGGAAGGACGAATTCACACCAGTAATGGAGAGGTGCTCACCATGAAAACGTTTCGGTTGTGAGAGAAGATAATGGCGCTCTTGTAGCTGCAGCAGAAGGCGGTGTCAAAAAAACTGCAGTCAAGTCAGTTTAGAGTAGCCTTCAGAGAATGTACAGGAAGTGACAGAAATATTTACATCCTGTTAGATCATCTGTAGGCTACCTGAAGTTTGGAGACCACGTTCAGATTGTTATAGCTGAAGAAATATGTGATCTTGACTGCTGATGAGGCAGAGAGATTCCCCAACTGTTCCATGATCGTTTGTTCTTATAATGTCTGCCTTGTAAAGCACTTTGTAATGGCTCATTTTGATAAGTGATATAACTTTTAATACTATTATCAGTCCCACAAGATATGCTTGTTAACAGATGAAACCTTCATTGCACAACATAAGACTAATATATCAAGCCTTAAATATTACTATTACACACAAAATTAGGATTTTCTATGTGTGGTGATGTTGTCAAACTAACATTTGCAATCTGCCTTGATCTCATGAGGTTATTGTTGCCCACATGTGCATGATATCAAAGTTGGGATCAAGTCGGATGCAAATCTAACCAGCATACATTGTGTGGTGATTGCTGCTGATCCATTTTGCGCAGGCCTGGCTCATCTCGAACGCACGTTTTTACATGTTGTGGGAGGAGCAGAAACCTGGTTTGCTGAAAATATCTTAGGAAAGCAGCTTAGTCAAAAATTGTTGTACATTATGTCCAAGGACATCTCTATATTAATGTGGACAGATGGACATTAGAAAAGGATGATACATGATAAAAATGGTTATTCAATAAATCAATTAAAAAAAAAAATTACTACTACTATCACGTGTCTAGGCGCCTTATTGAGACAAGTATTTTTTGTTTTGTTTTTAAGGAAAATACCAAAAACACCCCTGGCTCAGACTAGGTTCCTAAAAAAGACCTCAAGGAATAAATATCAGATCCAAAATAAATTTAGAATCAACATATTATAAATATATTAGGAAAATATTTGAAAAATATTTGAAAATATTACTTTGTGTATATATGATGTTTTAGATAGAAAAAGACAAACTAGTGTGGGAAAAATGTTATTAACGTTAACATGAACCTTTTAATAACAACATCTTAGTTTGTCTTAGCTATCAGTCTCCACTATTCACAAACACATTTTGCACTTCCAAGGAGAGGCGGGCTTAAAACCAACACGTTTACCCACTAATTAGACTGACTGCCAGTCAGAGGAGGAAGTCGCATGAGTGGGCAGCGTCAGGTGTCCCTCGGCCTTGACAGGTGCGCATAGTAGTAAACTTTATGGCTAACTTTATAAGAATGGGTAACTGAAGCGTCTTGTGAGCTTAAGTTTACTGTATAAAGTTATAGTTCAGGTAAATTTCACGTGGTGAAGCAACATTTTGGTAGCGTGGCCAATAAGCAAGCTATGAATTAGCCAGCTAATGAAGGCTAGCAAAAGCTGTTGTATGCTTAATGACAGTATTTTTCTGTGACGGATAAGCCGATAATGGAGGCTCTTCCTCTTGTTTGCTGCAGCTGTTCGGGAAAAGGAATCAAAATTCGTTTATTTGGAAAAAGACACCGATCTCCGTTTTCCTCGTGAAAATGTCCTGGACCCTGGTGAGTAACTGCTGCCCTCACTTGAAGTGCCCCTTTATGACTGTAAACATTCCCTAAACATGCAGTAGCCATAATCTTTATCACCCGTTCTCATTTTTTTTTAAATTAAGATGTATTTATCAGGAAGTGTACAGTGTAAAACAATGTTCCTAGCCTACTGTATATTTGTGATGTTGATATGTGAAAAAAGTGTGATTATTTTTTTCTTTTTTAGATTTTCTTTTTTCTTTTTCAATATATTTTTTAATTTATTTATGGAGTCCAGAGTTTTATCTAAAATCAATGTTCTTAAAGAGAATTTCCATCATTTTCTGCCCATTAGGCCTAAATTGTACCCAGAAAAGGAAATTGATCTTTCTTTGTGAGACCTGTCCATGGTCTCTAGTCTCCGGTAGGCTGATTTCATTAGACCTTTCTGTGGGTGTTGAATAAGCGTGATTGATTTCCTGACACTACTATGTACAGTATATTTTGAAGTACAAGCAACATCAATGTCGTATTGTGGAATCATGATGGATGGGAGAACAAATACATTTCTTACGTGAGGGTAGATTGTCAATCATTAACCAAGATGGGGACATTATCATTGTGCTTTTAATTTAAAGTACTATGTGATGATAATACTGTCGGAGAGCAGTTTTGAAAACACTGTGAGTTGGGAGCTGCAGGAACAGTTAAATGTGGAGAGCACTCCCAAGTGTCTTCATAAATGCCTTTTGATTTCAGTACCAGGCGAACTAACAGGAGCTTTCCATTAACAGCACTTGCCAAATCAACATCTTGAGGTGATTATGAACATATTTCCAAGAGCAAACGCTGTGATGGTGGCTACACAGAGTGTGCTGATAATTACATAGTGGATAATGGACGGAGGGTACTAGCACATTGCAGGAGGTGCTGGACCCAATGGGCCATGATAATTAACCAAAATCCTAATGACACTGGGCAAAATGATTCCCCCCCGACTCGTATATGATAAATATTTAATGTTTCATTACAATAATAATGGGAATGCAAAATGCCAAACCACTAACTGTCAAACTTTTTGCTGCTGTTGTCTTGTAATTAGAGGAAGCTTTAACTGTCTCTAACTGTCTAATTTCCCAGTGCAGTCTCTGCCAGCATTTAGCACTCTCATGAAAGAGTGGTGACAGGGAAGGGAATTGTGTTGGACTGCACATTGAAGAGTTTACCATTAATTCAGTGCTTGGCATCCACTGAGTGGGAATGTTTTATCCTTTTGACAATTAAAAGAGTTACAAATCATAGACCCAGTTACAAAGAACTTAGTCCTCGGTGTACTTATGTTTCCATCACAGTTGTCCTCTGCAAGTGAGCCAAAGTTAGTTTTTCCCCTGGAAAGAAAAGAACCATCTATTACCAAAAGCCCCACAGAATTGACTTTTTCTTTACAGTTGTGGCCAGATGGACAAATGAGTGGGCATCTTGTAGAAATGACGAAGTGAACCAGAGTGGTCTTATACAAACACATTAGTCAAGTTATTTTGACCACCTCGCCTTCTTGTGCAAGCTTGCTCTACACAGCTGAGAAATCCCAGTTCAATTTCCGTCCTGGCTGCTTTAACCCACATAGACACCAGAGGGAGCGGTGATCAATACACTGTACTTGGCCATCATTATCAAGACTTATATCCCCTTCAGCTCAGGGCCCATTAAATCAGAGGACCACATTCTTCCCGCCCAGTGTCTCAACTAAGACTCTTGAGTCACATTAAGGTCTGATTTACGCGTCTTTAATGACAGGCCACCCTTAATTAGCTGATGGCGCAAAAACGCAGCCACCGCTGAAAAGGATGACCATCTAAGTCGTGGGATTATGTTTGCTCCAGGCCCCTCTCGATCTGTCATCCGTATCAGGCGGCGTTCACATTGCAAAAACAGCTTCCTCTCGTGGCCGTGGCCATATCTCATATGTTGAAAGACGCCAGAGGCAATAATGAATCCTCGCTGAGATGCCTGATCCCTTGCATCAATTCAGGGTACCAGTTACGTGAGGCTTTCGGTCCACAGCGAACTCTCTAACTTCTCTCTCCTGAAGTATTTGCTGTCAAACAGTGGACTCTGATGACTCCTTCCTCCCTTGTTTTGGTCACAATCCATTGGTTCCAGCCTGAGAGGCTCTCTATATCATTAGCAAAAAAATAATTTGGTTAGTTTAATGGAGTGACTTAGACTAACAAGTTGTTGCAACAAGAATACCCTGAAGTGACTTGAGATGTATTACCACAGTAGTAGCGGCTGCTCATTAGCTCCTTGCAGTGTTATTGCAGTTAGGCTCATAAGAAACCTGCATAATATCCATGCACGGCTGTAAAAGAGAGACGGCTGATAAATTGCATAATAACCAGATTAGCAATATGTCACACTAAGCCTCTGGCAAACGGCAAGGGAATTGGGAAGATTCTACCCTCCCTGTGAGATGAGAAAGATATAAATAGAAACCTTGAAGCACAATTTGTCAAGTTACATGAGCAGAAATGCATTCCCCCTTTTCACCCCACCCCAAATATGTAAGGGTCCTTTGAAGCAGATTTCATCAAGTCATTATGAAAATGGTGATGCAGCTGTGAAAGCGTTGACAAATATTTAGTTTAAAGGTCACACTCATTTGAAAAGCTCTAGTTTGTGATCTTTATTTCACAGTGTGAGACTGCAAGTGTGCAGCAGGACATAACAGTCTTCTCTAAGACAAAACAAGTTCTGGCTATTGCAAGTCGATAATGTGTTCCATCAGGGCAAAATGATCATTACGGCTGTTTTGAAGCTAGAAGTGAAATTGAATTGCGCACTTTTGTCAAGGTCAACGACCTGGCTGAACACTTTGGTCACCAATAAAGTTGCAATAGTCATTAAATTTGATGAAAGGCCCCCAAAAGAGTTTTTTTTTTTTTTACTTATTTGATGTATGTCTACATAAACAGTAGTACATAAATAGAGGAACTTTTGAAGAGGCATACTTCACTATTCATGAGACGCACAATAAATGTGGCGCTGCTGTGACTTCACAGAGACTGTGACTTCATTTGCTGAATGAAATGGTAAAAAAGGAATCCCACTTTCACATGACAATGCTGACCTGTGACCATGTTTTATTGCAACAATTTCCCAAACACACGGACACATTTTTTTTATAGTTAACAAAGTGCCGTTATGATGACGAGGACATCATTTAGAGGGCTTTTCAAAACCTCCTTGATATTAATTTACTAAGTATTTTCATCCAAATGTAACACAGCAGGAGTGTTATTTATCAGACACATCGGCCTGGAAGTTCAGGTTACTTGTCATCAGTTCTCAGCCTTTAAAAAAAACAAGAGTTGCACTTTTGCACAGGTATATTAAAAGTAAGATGGCTTGTTATGGTAGAGACAAGAAAATTTAATTAACCTGTATACTATAGAAATATCGATGACAACAAACAAAGACTGCAGGGAAGCCTCTTGGGAAGAATAAGACAGTACTGTAATATTGTACCTGACTATTTTATAACTCCAAAGAAAAGAAAGAATGAAAAGCCACGGTTGATTGTTAACTAAACTTAAATTCAAATTTTACATCCACAGAGCTGCTATCACAGAATCTTTTGAAAAGATTGGCAACAGTAGCAATAACTTTCCTCTCTTTCTTCCTGTTATGCTTCATGTCATTCAGTCTTTTTACCTTCCTTTGAGTTTAATTCATCTTGCATTCAATTTTTCAAGGCTTTCTCTATTTAAATGTTAGGGAAATTGTAACTGAAATGCCCGATTAAGTCTTTGCTAAAGTATAATTGCAGTTTTAGAAGATGTTTAGGTGGTTGCTGTTTTGTGCTGCACTTTCATATAAACATGAATATATAAAATAATGTCCAAAGTGATTAACTTTGTTTTCTTGTTTTAATATACAAGCTGAATTTGATTTATCATTGTGTTACATCACCTTTTCCTTTAACAACACTCAGTCAACGTTTGGGAGGTGAGGACATTAATTGTTGAAGTTTTGAAAGTGAAATTTTTCTCCTGTTCTTGCCTGATGTACAATTTTTGGTGCTCAGCAGTCCGGGTTGTTGAATTTTGTGCTTCATAATGCACCAATGTGACACAGGTCTGGTGCAGGCAGGTCAGTCTCGTAGAATGTATCGTGGCATTGTCTGGCTAAAGTAAGCAGGGTCGTCCCCGAAAAAGACATCATCTGGATGGCAGGATATGCTGCTCCAAAACCTGTATGTGCTTTCCAGCATCAGTGGGGCCTTTACAGACATACAAGTAGATGCCATGATGCTAAGAGCACTAACACACTCCTGTACAATCACAGATGCTGACTTATGAAATTTGTAGAGATGTACTGATTCCAATTTTTTTGGCCGATTCCGATTTCTTTAAAGGTCTGACCTGCCGATTCCGATTTTGGCCGATTCTGATTTTCAGTTTTTCTAAGAAATATAATTGACAGCATTCACAAACATTTTTGCAACTTTTCTTCTAAAACTAAATTGGATGTTCATAATAAAACACTGACTATTAAATAACTTTTATTTTTTCTTAAAAAGTGCGCCAGATTACACCCAGACCGTATTATAAGTTTAAATTAATATTATGTACTAGAGGAAACACAATCTTGCGAGATTTCGCAGGACGTGATTTCACATGATCTTGTGTAGGAGCAGATGTCAACAAACCGGAGACTGACGCAGTGCAACAGTTTGCTGCAGTAAAACTTTGCAGTGAGAAAAACAGACGCAGAAGTTAAACGAGTCTGGATGAGAAAATGTTTGAGGAGACACATCAACACAGGTTGTTTATTCTTCAGCCAGAACAGGAGGTGAGATTTTAACTGTCAGTCTGTGAACAGCAGTCTGCTGCTGGCTAACATTAGCATGAAGAGCTACAAAGTTTACGGTTGTTTGGCGACACCATCAGCTGTTCTGTCTCGTTGTAGACTGTCTGTCCTCTCTTCTGTTCTTGGAGTCTCTCGCTAACACTGACTTCATGCGGGCATGTGTCTGAGTGTGTGCTGCCATGATCAGCGCTGTGGTGGGTGCCACATTACGGCCAGTGTGTGCTGCACGCATGACGCGACCATCGTGCAGAGTATGTGTGCGAATATGACGGGCATAGAATCGGATATGTGGCCGGTCAGGGCCGGTCACACTGAAAACCATCCGGTTCTGGTCTCTGGCCGGTCAATCGGTGCACCCCTAGAAATTTGGGACTGATAACAAGCTGAATGGGCACTTCCTCTTTATCCCAGAGGACATGATGTCCATGATTTCTAAAAACAATGTGAAAGGTGGGCGTGTTAGGCCATAGCACATAGTCCATCTCAGAGGAGCTCAGGTCTGCAGCGTTTCTGGATGATGGCTTTTGCTTTGCATTGAAGAGTCTTCGACAAACTGTATTACAGACAGTGTTTTTTTCCAAGGTGTTCCTGAGCCCATGTAGTATCCTTTATATGATCATGTGTTTTTAATGCAGTACCACCTGAGGGGTCAAAGGTCACGGCCATTCAATGTCGGTTTCTGGCCTTGTCCGTTACATGCAAAGGTTTCTCCAGATTCTCTGAATATTTTAAGGATTGTAGATGGTGAAATCCCTAAATTCTTTGCAGTTGTGAGTTGAACCTCGCCCCATCCTTGCTTGTGAACGACCGAACGTGTCGCGGATGTCCATTTCATACCCAGTGATGAGACTGTCACCACCAACTTTCCCTTTAGTCCTTTATTGTGCTTGCCAAATCAGTGTATTATGTTTTGCACAATGTCCCCACCTCTTTTGGAATTGGGGTCTGTATATTGTCCTTGTGGCATATGTCAGAAAACAAAAAATAAAGCAAGAGTTGTCCTTCAACAGTGGAGAAGGAACAGTAGATGGGGGTGGGGGGTGGCTGTTGTTCCGTCCTCCTTTTGCTCTGTGTTTTGGTAATGAAGCTCACTGGAAGTTGGTTCTCAGAGGGGCTACATCCTTCCCTCTACCTTACATTTTTTCCTCACTAAGTTAGAAATTGGACAAAATGTTATTATTTATGAATCACTGTTTTTCTAGTGTGCTTTCAGCAGTCTGTATTTTACCTGTTTACTCTCTGTCGTGGTGGCGAATAGAGTTTGGTTTGCTTCCTGGAGTCAGTGGAGCTGCAGCGTCTGTGTTCTCTACAGGGCAACAAATGAAAAACGTGTGTGTTCCAGTGACGTTGCAAACAAGCCAAGCCATGAATTTAGAACAGGATATTGGCTAGAGGGGAACTGTTTGGAAAGTAATTACATCAAAGGCTGTTGTGGGAATATTTGCCACACAAAAATTGCTGCTGATGATAAGCAAGGCCCCACAAGGCTGTAATTAGGGACTCCTGCCTTATGGCCAGTGCATTGTGGCTCTTTCTCATGCTAAATAATTCTTCTTACATTTATGAACCTGCCAATGTATAGGAGCTACAGTGAGTGCTGAAATCTGTTTTATTGCCCGTCACCCCTCCGACTGAATATATCTCACTCACTGAATTTTTCTGGAAGGTAACTCTATATATGTTGTGAGTTTTAATCAACATAATTTTGTCTTGAAAGTGGATTTGCATGTGGCCCTTATCTCTGAGCAGAACCGAAATGTTCAGCATGGTTTCTATCTTGGGAGCTTTCTGGATGCTAACTCCTCACTTCATCTCACTGTAGTCTAGTAAAATGAAGTGAGCTGTGTGGTGCATCCTCATCTTCTACGATGCCGTGGATCTGAATCAGTTGCCTCAGAGAGCTGAGATGCTCATGACCTCTTTCTGTACCTGTCCTGACTGTTTTCACCCGTTATTGGTTGAGGAGTGTATGTGTGTGTGTATCTGTCTCTCTGTGCATGAGCTTCCTTCGTAATGTGCAGTTACACCCCCTAAGCATATAGAGGCTGTCAGAGGATGTTGACCTACATAGTTGCTGTCGAGCCATGGATGCCGAGGTGGGTTTTGACAGCCTTACATAGTTTTGGTTGGCAAGAAATGGTAGCTTATCCTGTTTGGCCATCACTATGTGTGTGTGTGTGTGTGTGTAGGGTGGAGCGGTCAAGTCTGTTTACACAGAAGAAGGATTATAATGCAACCAATAATAATGCAGCCCAACCAATATGTCTGTTGACTGATATTATACTATCACAGCTTTCTCAGTCTATTTTTCCATCAGCATATCTGTTGTTCAATATGTGCTTGTATGAAAACTTTTTTTGAAATAAATAACAGGACATAATGCAGACAAGTGGGCAATAAGGCTCATAAATAATATTGTGATATTTTAAGGCTATTCCGTACACATGTATATCATATACAATATATATGTCAGTATAGGCCTACACATTTTCTTTCTAATACCATACTGCTATGCCTGGATGATATTGAGAAAATCAAATATGACAATATTTTTGACCAAATATCTCTATTTATATTGCAGCAGTATTGTGGGCATGACTGTTGCTACTGTCACGATATATTAATATAATGACATTTTTGATAGTCATCAATATTGAGGATGTAGGCACTAAGTGGGTAAAGGCAAATAATAGAAAAAGTCTGGTGAGTTCAGCATATTACATCACTTTACTGTAATGCAGCCTTTAAAACCAGGTAAAGACAACACTTACGTACAGTATACAATATCATGATATAACAACATCCAAAACGACAATGACTAGCCTATACAGTCTGAAGATATCAATTTAATATTGATATATTTCGCAGCCCTAATGAAGATTGTTTGTATCTTAAGCTTTATTGGCAGCATTTTATGTATATTTTATTCTTATTCTTAATATTTTGCTCTATTTTTATTGAGAGAATTTCACAAATCACTCGTCATTCTGACTTAAAACATGGGCCTTTTTCAAACACTCATTTTTTTTTGTATTTAATTAACTATGAAGAAAGACAAGTGCAAAATGAAGAGCGAGATTCAAGATCATGCTAACTGTATAAAAGAATCAGATCCTGAAAAACAGCCTGAAACAAAAAAACAAAACAAAAACAACCGGAAAAACAACAATACAATATCTATTTGGATGTTTAATTTATAGTTATTAATGATTATTAAAAATACCGGTGAAAGTTTACTGTTTCAGCACCTTGATATTATTTTAGACAATAACATTTAGTGTTAAACTGTAAAAATACAGTCCATTACAAATCTTTGTCACAAGTGTGAATCACTTTTGAGGAATCATTGCAAAAAATGTGTGTTAATGTCTACACTGTGTATATTATAGTCTGCATAAAGAATATCAGTGACTAAACCAACATCAGAAGTTTTTTACTCCCTAATATTAGTATTGGCATCGTCTCCATGTATCCATAGCTGTTAGTTCTAGTTATATTTGCGAGAGAAGCAGGCTGAAATTCCATCATCACCATTGACTACATCCTGTGTTCGCCCACACACATCATTCATGTCATTATGTGCTGAGGCAGCACACAGTTGGCAGTGACTGATGACAATCAAGGATCTTACTTAAGACAAATCGCCAGTATGCAAGTTGTATTTTATTCCACAACAGAAAAATATGAATGAAGATTGTCAGATTTACATGAATATTGCAATGGTTAGCATTCCCACTGCACCACTGCGGGCTTCAACAATGGCCATTCTCCGAGGAGAAAACTGTTGTTGTGTGGGAGGTAACAAAGTCCCAGATAGTCTATGCAGCACCCAAAACATAAATGAGCAGTACCCCAAATATGTTACACAGGGAGATGGTGTCCCTTTTTATGTTTCATTTATGCCTTAGGCAGCATTAAAATCCTTGTTTTTATGAATAGTGATGCACACAAGACACTGGTATCTGTGCACTTCCGTTGTTTGATAAAGTACCAAAAAACATTTTATTCCACTGGCTGTATTTGGATACATTTACATGGGCACAATAATGCTGTAAAAAAGGAATCCCATCTGTCCAAGGCATTTATAGTACACGATTTCATAAACTGACAGGCCTCCACAATAATCCCATTTGCTCAACATAGTACGGTTTGATTATCCAGAGAAAATGGTGTGTTGAGTTTCGCTTCAGAAAAAAAAGTGCTGTGAGATATTTTGGGGGGCTCAGTGTGCATTGATCCTGAAATAATCTGAGTGAGAGTGATTTCAGTGTATAAACTCAAAATCTGAATGGAATAGCCAAACAGTTTAATGTGCAGAAAAGCACAGGAGGTCATACTCTCATTCTACCAGAACTTGTTGCAGACTTAAGATTTAATTGAAGCTCCTATGCTGTGTGAATCGTGATTGCAAAATGCACAGCACAGCCCTCAAATTAGACAGAACATATGCAGTGCACATATTATTCCTGCTTTAGCCAATTGAAAGTGGCGACCTCTAATGCACCTTCCACAAAGTTGTGAAGGACTGATTATCAGCATCCCTGGCTGGGACACCTGCGGCTCCTGAGGTGTGAAACTGTCTTCAAAACCAATAACTGAATAAGCAACCATATCTGTGAAAAATATCAAGTATGAAACAACAGATCAGCTTTACTCAAATCAAGTGAGTTTTTGAATTTATGCAGCAATAATACAATGATACATTTACACAAATTTGAATTAAAGCGTCCATTTGTATTATTTCCAAAGTGAACAAGCGGATAAATATATGCCACTACAGACTCTTTGATGTGTGTGAAAATTTATATCAAAGTGGAGTGCTTTATGTGATCTTCGAGAGGTCTGTTTATTCCTACTTCAACTTAAGCCTCAAAATTTGCTCTGCGCAGAGCTTTTCTCAAAAGGGAATATCCGCACAGGCAGGAACACGAGCACAAATTCCTGCCAAAGTTGGTACCCAAACACCACTGTGTCACCTAGGGATTCACGATAAATCCCATCATCTGCCACTAATGGGACATTAACAATATTAAGCCTATTTATGATTCGGATAATGAAATAATATCTGATTATGTCAAAGCATTTGAATTGAATTCTGAAGCAAAATGCTCTATAAAAGCCATTGTGTACTTGTTAAGATTTCTGTTGTTCTTGTGTTTTTGTTGTAATATTGATGTCAGCTAGTTTTGGTTTGGTCAGAGCTATGGAATATTACATCATCCATCTTTGCTTTCGACATCGTAGCCTTTTTTCCCCTCAGGTGTGCATAAACTACAGGTTCTATGAACTTACTTTTAATATGCAAAATGTGAAATTGTTGGTTGTCTGTATTGGCCATGAGAAGCAGATAATTGACAAAACTGGCTGTAATAATTTCCTTTTATGATGAACTTTCCTATCAGGTCAGGTTCTATGTTTGAGACTATCCATACTAATAAGTTGTAATCGAGTCTACTTTGGTAATGCTTTGATTACTTACTTTTTGATTTGATTTTGTCTCGGTCCGTTGAGCTTGAAGATGAATACAATGAGTGCGTGCAAATGTCAGTGTATGCTAGGCCAGACTGTGATGTGAGGCTGCTAATTGCAGTTACTGAATGTTCCAAAGGTGATCCAGGATAAAAGGAAAAATGACAAACTTAAATGTGGAATGGATAATCAGATCAAACAGCTTAACACTAAATTTGGTTTTGATGTGTAGCGTGCGCCTGTGTGAGAGTCACCACAGTGCCCCTAGACCTTAGAAATGATGATGCCATTTAGTTGGCCTCTATGGTGATACAACCCATGTGGTTCTTAAATGTTGCACTAACAATTAAAGTTTTTCTGAAATTAGTGCTGATTCTAGCAAAACTTCCCAAGTAGCTCCGACAGTGTACAAAATGGAGCCCATTATGTCTGTATTTGGTAGCCTGTGGTGTCTTTTTGCCAGTTACTACAACTTTTATATGTTTTGGGTTGGAAGCTTAATTTGATGTGTAAATTATAATTAAGATAGGAGGTTAAAGGGCTCTAAGGGCTTGTAATCCTTTAGCAATATTTCAAACAAACTATTCTGAATATGAGAAGTCTCCACCAGAAGACTGAACAATAGAGAGTGTCTAACTTTTCTTATTCAGGGAATTAAATTTACATAATGCTTCATATCTTTAGATTGAGCCTCGGGATGGAGCCTGGGTTTACTGTTATGATTTTGGCACCACTGTGCAACATTTGATCCTCACAATATTTGTCCCAGCAATCAGTTTGAATGTAAATATGATTATTTTATCTTACTTCCCTATTTATGTTGCAGTGGCAGCTTAGTAATACTGTTGGGTAATAGTTTATTTAGTGGGTGGCTTGACATATACCGTAATATGTAAAGATGGGTGACTCTCAAATCATAGAATTCTGTGAATAAGGGTTATACTTGTAATTTTTTTTTCTTTAACTACATAATTTCTTCAGAAGATAATGGATCCCCTTTAACTTTGGAGCCTCGTGCTCACCTGTCTTAAGTGCATCTGTACAAAGATAAGCAGTAGGTGACAAGTCTTTAAACTATGCATTGTAATTTTTACAATCATGATGACTAATTATATTCAATATTTTGACATTTAATTCAATATAAAGCTTAATGTAATCATTCTACCAAGACTTGTTTTCCACTAGGCTCTTGTCGTCATTGTAAATAAAACATAGTTCAAATGGAAACAGGAAACAGGAAAGACATGCATGTTGGACACATATAATCATAGTCTGTAAACCACACTAACATTATAAAATGGCTTGTTCATTTATAAGAAAATATAAATAATGAAAGATTAAATTAGACTTATTGTTTTGGTACTTTTTGAAGTAAATTTTAATTTCACGGTTGGCGAGCATAAGGATAATAGCAGCAGAGATATGCATTACAGTTAATATTTTGATGTGAAAGAAGGAAATTAAGATGTGCTTTATTATTTAACAAAAAAGCAGCTCTTTTATTTTTGTTTTGTGTGTTATTGTGTGTGTTTACAGGGTTTGTGTATGCGCGCGTGTGCTCATGTGTACCACAATATTGCACGCGTATATGTGGGAGTAGAATTGGGATCTGTGTACAAAAGCAGATGTTTTCTCAGGGGGTGCGTGGCGCGCTCAGCAGTGTTTGGAAAAGGATGCACGCTGTGCTCACTGTAATTGGTGCATGTGTTAAAGCCAATCCTTGCTGCGGTCCCTCGTGCAGTTTGTTATCCTGCATCCCCACCTTCTTCCCAGTGGACTGGAATCCAGGTCGTTGCACTGCAGACATTGAGACTTGCCTACAGTGACTAAAGGGAATAAAGGGAGATACATTACACTCAAAGACACTGATTTTCCCAAAGCAGTTACTCCTTTTTAAGCTCGCAGTCTATCGCCGGTGTATCTGTGTTGATCACATTGGTGTTTGATTCTTGATTCTTGTGTTTTGATTCTTGATAAGTGAAGTTATAGAAATGATCGTGTGAGTGTTTCATGACTGTTTTTCTTTAAAGTGAGACTGCACATTAACCTCATTCTGACATTGACCTTCACAGTTCATTTGTACTTGTTTGTTTGGTGAGTATAAAATAATTGCCACATGGATGCATTAAAGGTCCCATCTGTAATACTTATGGGGATTTATTTGCAGAGTGTGGCAGAAATGTTATATAATATTCATAGATATGTTGTCATTATGTGCACTTGAAAATAGGAATCGTGTTTTTGTTAGCTTAGAATGAGCAGTTTATATCTATGGAGGGTGTGGGTCCTCTTCCATGGAGGCTGTCACGTTGTATAAACATGTTTCTACAGTAGCCCAGAAGGGACAAACCAACACTGGCTCTAAGATACGCCTTGCCTTTCCCATTTTAATTTGAATTTCCCAGCCAACATAGGTTCTCCTACAGGCTTGGAAAGGAGAGAGTGAGATGATGTGTTTGCAATCTGAAGGCTCACTGCTAAATGCCACTAAATCCTACACACTAATGTAATAGAGGGCTTCCCAAACTTACAAAACAACTTTGTGAATTGGCATACCATCTACATTTACCAACTGATAAAGAACACAGCATGAATTTAAAATGTATATGATATGTATGTCTTTCATTACAACAGTACATTACAACAATAATTAGATTTGCTAAGTGTAAATGTTTAGTTTCTCACCACTGCTAAAATAACTGCATTATCCACTGAAATGCTAGAAGGCTTTTAATTAGAAACTGATGCAGGAAGTGTTGAGGCAGTAACTATAACGTGGCAAACAGGAGTGGATATAAATGAGGCTTTGTATGAAAGAATATGAGGTGACAGCCCAATTTTTCCCATCATGACTGGAAAGAGTAGTATATTATAACTGCAGTTTTATGTCCAAAAACACAAATGTTGCTTTTTGTTAGTGTTTGCACTATGTTTTGTTCAGAACATGGTGGCCTATGTTGGCAGCTGCACTGTTAT
>JAJHUR010123217.1:0-14927 GCA_027495735.1 Lutjanus campechanus | reverse complement strand
TAAACTTGAAAATGAAATGATAAAGATCAGTGCTTATGCATGCACTCAAAAATTGTAACATCTCTGTACAGAACTGAGGATAAGACAAGATATAATCAAGTCGGACACCAGAGGCTGATGAGTGACTTTCTCCACTCTGGTCAGAGTTGGAGCAGGATGGTCAAAAGCAGGAGCTCCTTTCAGACAAGCACTTCTTAAGATGTCAGTGTCGTTTAATCCTGTTTATGCTGGTTATTTTTCTGTGGAAGTCACATTACACATTCACATTACTGAATATATATATATATATATATATATATATATATATATATATATATATATATATATATATATATATAAATGGGCAATTTCTCAACAGCACATTTAATAGTTAAAATTCATTTTGAAACTTTGTTGATATCAGCCTCTCATAAGTGTGTGTGCTGCCTTTAAGTCCTCTGTAATAGTAAACTGTACATCTTTAGGTTTTGGATTGGATACAACAAGTCGTTTCAATCAGCACTTTAATGCAGCGCTGATTAATATTTCTTGATTAGCAATAAAAGCGTATGTGAAATGGATCAACTTTGCAGTGCCAGACTGCTCTACAGAGTGTTTTAGGGTCTTTGAGTTTGTTGTTTTAGTTTTACAGCCCACAATTTCAATGTTTTTGCAGCTAGCTGGTGACCACTGTGGGGCATTTAGCAGCTAATGAGCCAGAGAATCCAAATTGAGGCTGATGTTGTTCTGTGGATTGTTTGCTAACACACTAACTACAACAGTTATGTCCATGTTGTGTTTACAGACAGTTCCGCCAAAGATGCTCTACAGCAAAAGATGGAGCATTAAAAGCGGCGCCAGTGGTATGAAATGGTATGTACTTCCTGTCTACTTAGTGGTCGTGGTTGTAAATGTCACGTGGGTGAATGAAAGCCGACTACGGCACAAATTTAATGTTTGTGCCGTATTTGCTGCTTGTTTTTTTTTTATCTGCTATCTTAATATTGTTATAGAGCATATCTGTGTTGCCAGATCTCGCGAGAGTGTGTTGCTGAGACTGAGACAGGTCTCAAACAAAGTTAATTTCCTCCTGAATGATTCGTGCGACATCATCTCTCTGGTTCCGCTGCCCCGTGTGGCAAAAAAACAACAAAAAAAACAAATAATTAATGCAGCTTTAAAGCTATGTTTTCATTTTTTTTCCCCTTCAAGTGCGACGACACAAAGCAAGAAATCCAATTACCACCCACTAATTTTTCAACTTGCATTAATGCCAAGTGCTTCTATGAGGAAAATCCAGCAAACGGCTTTACCTAAAAAATCAACAGCATGGGAGCAAAACATGAATAAAGAATAAAGACAAAACAAACAAAAAGACAAAATATTCATTCCCTTTTAAAGCTTAACTGTAATGACTCATGTGCTGTAGAAAATAGTCTAGTAAATGATAAAATACATGAGAAAATGTGTCTGAAACTTTACTGAAAGCTGCTAGTGCGCTTAAAGTAGTGAGGGAGAGCCTCCTCCACTACTGTGGCCAGTCGCCAGTCAAGCTGCGAGGATAAGCAGTCAACATCAGAAAGTTTTATATTTCATCAGTGAGGCGGCCTGTGTGATTTTCCCCTCTTCCTTGATGACATTATTTTCATAATAACAGCTGTCCTCCAGCAGCGCTGCACCTGGATCTTTAATGGCCCACTGATGTTTGACCACAGTCAACATGGAACTTTTCCATAATGTCCGAAAGCCAAAAAGCCTTCATTTCATTAGACAGATGAACCCTGCAATGATGCAGAATCCATGCCTGAAAAAAGAAGTGTGAAAGAGGGGAAGAAACAAGACAAAGTGATAAATAACACAGGGGAGGTGTGCAACCAGACAGGAGAGGGCCGCCCGGCCCTGAGAAAAGCAGACCCCCCCTCGTCCCAGGCTTATAGCTGCCATTCAACGCTCACATACACACACAGAGTCAGGGAGCAGGTTCGGTTCAACCGCAACAAATTACCTAAATATGGTTGTGAAAAGGCCTTTGAAAAGGGTTCAATTGGAAAGCGTTGAAAATGATAATAATACTAAAAGAAACCCGGGGAGATTTAAGGGCTCCGTTGTGTGGACACAATGTCAGAGCCCTGTCCATAATTTCACTGACTTCAGAGGACGGGAGAGGAAGAGTGTGACGTCCCCTTTTTTCGAACTTGCTTGTATTTTTTGTGCAGTTGGAGGGAGGGAGGGCCATTAAACGAGAGGAAGAAAGAGAGGGGAAGAAAATCAGAAAAACGAAATTTTCAGCCTGAGTGGTTTTTCCAAATGAAATCTAAAAAGGTCCGAAACACAATGGACCCCCTTTTTTTTCTCTTTGCTGTGTGTGTGTGTGTGTGTGTGTGTGTGTGTGTGTGTACACGGGGGGTTGGTGGGTGGTGGGTTACCTTTTAAAGAGTGCCCAGCAGTGGACGTGTTTGGCATTTGTGGCCCTTGTCCCCCAATTATACGTTCGCCACAGTGGCTGCTGTTAGCTTGATGTCGGGCGCTGCCCGGGCCCTGCACGGCCGCTTGTAATTTTTTCCCCCGTTCATTCAGCTGGTCAGTCGGGGGGTGAAATCAGAAAACAGAAATCATGTCAGACTCTTCTCCCCCCACCTGCCCTCTCGGCTCTTTCTCTCTCTCTCTTTCTCTCTTTCTCTCTCTCTCTCTCGGTTCACATCTGTTTGTTGGCCTCTCGCCCCAGAGGCAGTCAACACGGTTGCTGAGCACTGCTGTTAACTAAACTGGCTGACTGGCACCTCAATATGTTTCTTACATAAGGACACAGAGAGGCAGAGACGCTGTCTAGTTTCACCTGTAATAAGTGTACTCGGGTTATGTGGAGCACACGGTTAAAGGGATAGTTTGGATTATTTGTAAGTGGGGTTGTAGGTACTTAAGGTACTTATCAATAGTCAGTAGATGGCAGTCGGCACGCCCCCCAGTTTGGAGAAACAGAGAGGAATACCAGCTCGAAAGCTAAGTAATGTCTTGCTGTGGACAGGGTCAGAATATTTTCACTGCTTTATGTAGCTGACAGCTGGGAATCCGCCATTATGTAAAGCTCTCTCAAAAGCAGCCAGACCACTAAAGGAAAAACGGTTAATTTACCTCCAAGAACAGGGAGATGCTGTTCTACCAGCGCCTTGAACGGGTAGTTTGTTTGTCTTATTGTTTGACTTTGGTGAATTTGAATTAATATTTTAAAATACAGAAGTCACGCAATGAGACAAACAAACTAACCAACTGAGGCAGCAGGAGAGCGTCCACTCCCATGTCCTGCAAGGTGAAATGACCTTAAATGCACAATATGTAAGTTCTGCCACGAAAAGGGTCTCTCTCACATTAAAACAATGACAAAAGACATAAGTTGTGTCCAAAACTATTCTCTCATTCACTGCTCCCTTTTTACTATCTAGGGCTTTCTATGTGGAGGACTGTACAGGGAGCACACTCATAGTGAAGTACAAACATTTTCCGACACTAGTCTCTGCACCCTCGACCACATCATTGTCGTTTTCCTTACAGTGCAATGCATGGCGGTACGCTGAGCTTGCCTGGTGTCCATCGTTGTCCACTACTTTTCACAATGCATTGTGGGATTTGAGTCCACTATATAGGGTATAATAATCTTCACTCTACATTCAGACAGAACTAGAAAATGGCAAACTCACTGCGCAAGTGGACTACGTAGTGAGCAGTGAGTGATTTCTGACGCGGAAGCAGTCTTGTTTGATGGCAGCCAAAGTGGTGCGGGATCATGGGAGTTCTTTCATGTTAAACAACCACCCTTGCAGATGAAAATCAATCTGACATGACTCACATTATTCTGCGCTGAGTTACGAATTCATTCTCTGACATATCTGACAGATCCAGTGTTTGAAGTCATAGCATCTAGTGGCTAGTAAGAAATGCACCATTACGTTGAATGAATTATGAATCATGTATTTCTCTGGGTTTGATCATTGGAAACATTTGTGTCATCATGTAAGTACACAACTCTGTAAAATAGTCTCGCGTTTTTAGACACTTTAATGCATAAATGTCACAAATTATAGCGTTAACAGGCCAGGTTAGTTGAGTCTGGTCTGGACAAGAAACAAAGTAAGAAACCAGGTTAAACCAACTTTTTAAAAAGAACGGCTAAACACGTCCCCAGTGAGTCTAAAGTTGGGCCCTGGGCCACAGTTTGGGCTGCACAGTTTTGTCACAGCTTCGGAGCAGAAGTCACAGCCCTGAGTTACTAAACAGATTGTGTATTTATTATTTTATATCTTAAAATAAAAAGTAACAAAGGTCAGTGGAATACTTCTTATTTTTCTCTACAGTCAAACAGAGTGCGTTCAGGGTGTGTGCTTAGATTTTGTTCATAGTTTTGTGTGTGTGTGTGTGTGAGTGTGCGCAAATGTGCGTACCTGTGAGTGGAGAAACCAAAAATATGTTTACATGCTTATGTAGTATTCTAATGTGTGGACGTAAAAGTGTGTCAACCGTTATGTTTCTATGTCTATGTGTGTGTGCGTGTGTTTGTGTGTGTGTGTGTGTGTGTGTGTGTCCTGACCTCAGGGAGGTTGTGGCTGTGGGTTCCACTATTTCTTTCCATTTAGTTTCCACTTCACAGCCTACAGCACACATTAGCCACACAACCCCTGGGAAATGACATGCGCATACACAGACACACACAGTGAGTGACACACTCATTCTCTCACACATCCACCCACACACACACACACACACACACATACAAAGGCTCGCCACTCTAGGGGTACACGGGACTGTGGGGTAATCACAGCCTTAGTTACAAAACCACATTCCTGTGTTATAACAAAGTGACTGTTGTTGCATTGTTGCACCTTTCATAACACCCTCATTATATAGATACCACATGATTTACGGATGTAATGAGAACATATGTCTCGTATGTGCAGTCTGAACATACTGTACTAGACATATGTTCTCGTTAAACTTCATTATTAGAATGTTTCTGAAGCGCTGACAGACGCAACCATAAATTCAAACTAGGCTCTATGTTGACAATCAGTTGGAAGTTGAACCCACAGACATGCTGCATATATAGACGGACAACGTGACAACTCCCTAGAGGTGAAGCCAAAACATCTCAATCACCCCCTGGTGGCTGGCTGCAGTATAGGTCATAAATCCAACCACCTCCGTGTTAATAGATGGGATGTGGGCCAAACTAAAATATTAAAGTACACATCAAACAAATTTTAAACATGGTTTGTCATTTTACGTAGCTCCAATCATGCTCATATACAACTGTATGTTCAAGAGTTATTTTTTTCTGATAAGTTTGGTTTTCATTTTAATTTTATCACAATTTTAGTACAGTGGGAGGAACTGGAGATGCGTTGTCCATCTTTATTTGGTCAGTGATTGAACCAGCTCAAATAACCACAAAACAATACACTCAAGTGGTGCGTTGAGATTAGCACTATAATGATCGATGCTTTTCTCTTTTATATCATCGCAAACTGAATATTGTTGGATTTTTTTGACTAAACAATACATTTGTGGACATCACATCGGGGTCTGGGAAACTGTAACAGACATTTTTCACTATTTTTGTACATTTCATAGACTGACGAAATTCTTTGTAGCTTAATCAATAATAAAAAATAATTGTGCAGCCCTAATGGTAACAGGGAATAGATGTCATCATTTATGACAAATGATTTGATGGTAGAGATGTCCAAAGTGTCGGTGTCAAGGCTGATATGGGCATATTTTCATGGATCAAGGTGTACTTCTTTCCCAGCATGTTGCATACTGCAAATTGTTTTTTGTTGACCACAGTGTAGTTTTTGTGCGCAATCTTTGGTATAATTTATTTCCAGCCAGCTTGAGCTCAGTAACTTAAGTTTTTCATGGTTCTCTGCTGCAACTTGACTGGATGCTGTCACATTGGTTCAAACAAGGTGGGTCTGAGGAATCAGGTGTCAACTTGCTGAGAATGAATTGTGTTAAAGTTAGCTGAGTCAAGAAATCAACTAATGTTCGTGCAATGCTTTTACATACTTTTAAATCTTTGGGATTAGGGGAAGGTATCAAGTATTTCCAAGGCTCAAAGGCTCAAATCCAAGTGAAGTCATGAGTCGCTGGTGTCAAAGTCACAGTTGAGTTGCAATTCTTTTATGATTTTGTAAGGTTGAGTCTAAAGGTAATCAAATTTGTGAGTCTGATTCAAGTCTAAGTCATGTAATTTAGACTTGAGGAGTCCAAATAGTGAAATATTCACTTAATACTGTGGCATATGCTATGGTTACTGAATATACTGTGTAAAAATATCAGGAATAAAGAGATTAAAACGTCACTGGAATGTCCAGTTAGATTTCTTCATCAGTCCAAATATCTTAAAGTTGTGGATGAAAAGTAAGAGGCTGACATTAAAAGACTTGCCAACTTTAAACTTTGATCAGCGGACAGCCTTCAGTGACCTCCTCCTCCTTTTGGCCTTCATGGTGATGGAGGGGCAGCGGTGGTCTGCACAGCCGGACATATGAATACAGCGCTCAGAAGACAAATAAGCAAAACCTCCGTCCAACTCCTCCTTCTCCTCCTCCTCCTGCTCTTACATCCCCATACATACACCCAAACAGCAGACACTTTAAAGACGAGCCGTAAAGAAGTAACTAAGGAGTATAAACAAAGAGACAGCTATCCGTCCAGTAAAAGCTAGTGCCAGGGCACCATCTGCTCATCCGCTCAGTGGAAGTGGCAGCTTCCAGGGCAGTCAACGACAGCGCAGGAAGATTGAGGAGAGCGGGGCTGCCTTTGAACGCTGTGAACGAGCAGGAGAATTAAGTTTGGACAGAAAGAGCAGGCAGAAGGCTACCAGCCGAGCCAAGCGGTAGCAGGAAGCGAGCGCCTTGTGTGTCACGAGATTTACTGTGACGGGTCCATCCACCAACCATCTGGACCGGCATAAATAAATTGAACCAGACTGTAAAGAAAAGGGCAGGGACTTAGGAAAAAAAAGTTGCACTATGTTTAGAAAACAAACCAGGAAAGGGTACTTTCCACTCTCCAAGCAGAGCTAAAGATGATGTGGATTAAAGGGATAGTTACAATTATTTGAAGTGGGGTTGTAGGAGGTGCTTATCAATAGTCAGTGTATTACCTACAGTAGATGGCCATCAGCACTGGCTCCGTTAGGAAAAGCAGGGTGGAGTGCCAGTGTAGGAAGCTAACAAATGAACTGCTGTGGACAGGAAATAAAGGTCCACCTGTAAAATATTATTATCAGTTGAAGTGTACGCTATATTTAGAATACTTTCTCCGCTTTACTTTGGTGTCATACAGCCTTTTGTGACGGGAAACAAACATTATACAAACCAAATATCGCTCCCTCTGAACCAACCAAACTCCAGAGACGAAATCAGTCATTTTGCCTTGCAGAGCACGTCTACCATTGCCTTGATCTGTCAGTTTGTTATTCACTTCAGTGTTTCTAAAGGATAGTTTGGATTCAGGGGAGTCAAACAATATCACAAGAAAAAACACAAAAAACATGTACAAAAGCCCACCCATGAATCCCTGTGCAATCATGCTAGCTAACCTACTAAATCCCTGTGTGGCACCTATCAATAAAAGCACACTAGCTGGCTATACATTATTGAAACACATTGGCCAATTAGCTGTATTATTATGAGCCCAAATGGATCATTTTGTAATTTCACGAGCAAGAGACTCTGACATACTCTGAACATCAGAAAGCACTAACGTAAGTGCAGAGCGTGAGGCTAACATACCTGAAATTAGCCATGCTACAATTGCTGCTGACTTAGCAGTTACAGGCTAAGTGCAAAGAGGAGAAGACCTGAAAATATTCAGTTCAATAGTGAGGGGTCCCTGCTGTAGCTGTATATCAGCTAAGGGGTCCATGGTCTGAAAAATGTTCATGCCGGAGATAGAGGCAGCAGCAAACCAGCAATTCTTGTGTTCTGCAAGGTAAAATGACTGATTTCAATCATGGAGGTTGGTTGCATTGGTAATACTGATGTTTTTTTTTTAAGATGGACCTTTTTTTAAGTGGCTAAAACACCTTTTGTTGTTGACCCTGTCCACAGCAGCACATCGTTCAGCTTCCATGCTGACGCTCCTCTCTGTTTTTCAAACTGAGGGCGTGTCAGACACTATCTACTGTGGGTAACACACTGACTACGGGTAAGTAACTCTTACAGACACACTTCAAATAATCTGAAACAGAAAACGACAGAGTAATAAAGGATTATTTAGGAATTCATCAGCTCTTGTTACAAACATGAGATGATGGATGAGGAGGCAGACAGAGAAGAGCTCAAGGAGAGGGAAGAACAGAATAAACATTGTAGTGTCAGTTGGCGATGGGAGTGCGAGCTCTAAGATTCTGCCTCTCCCTCTCTCTCTCTCACACACACACAAACACACACACACACACTTTCTTTCACTCTTTGTTGATGTCTCTGAACCACAACTGACATCACTGTCTAACACCACTGAAGACAACAGTCCCAGCCATGAGAAGCGACCAATCACGAGAGTTGTGTGTGTGTGAGTGTTCATGAGCAGTTGTCCGGTGTCACTGCCGCAGTTGTTGTACAATCTGGCGGCTGCTCTGTGTCATGTTTACCTCCGTAGATAAGACATGTGTGTCTGTTACTAACCTCTGCCCTACTTTTTGAAGAAAAAAAAATGGGTGACTGATGAAAAGGAACGAAAGCAAGCGCTCAGAGAGAAAAGAGCACAGCTTAATGCCCTAATCGTTTGGAAAGTACAGTTATGTCTGCGTCTGAGCCTCATTTAAAGTTCTTAATTACTAAATGTAATTTTTGTTTTCTAATTACCGTCAAGTCACACATCTTCTTCTCCGTGTCGGTTCTAAACGGCCTTTTCATTATGTACTCCCTGCCAAAACAAGTGTATTGACCTTAAATCACTACATGTTGGCTGCGGAACAAAAACTTTCCGAGAGCAAACAAAGTCTTCACCCACTGCTGTGATGCCTGCAGCCAAATTAAATAAGCAATCATTTATATTAGTGATAAGAGGAGGCTCTGGCCAAGAAACTGCAACTGATGTGTGTTTATTAGCATCTCAAAGTAATACAGTTAAATTATGCCAAAGGCACAGCTTGCCTTGAAGTGTGATATACCTTTTTAATGTCGCTTTCCAACATTTGAGTCAATCACATCCACCATAAAACTGACTGATGCCACCTTTTAAACTTTTCAGTGGAGGACTGAACTATACCAGGGGCTCTCAAAGAGATTTTTTTTGTTAGGATTTGCCATAAAATTTACATAAAGAACAGAAAAAAAAATATGAATTCAAAATGAATATGGAATGTATTCACTTCCTCATAAAGGTACCTCCCAGCAACAATGAAATTTTCCCTGTTAAGTTGAAGATGTTAAGTTTCTCACCACCTCAGAATGCAGTGGTTTTCAAACTGGAGTCCGGGGACCAACAGGGGTCCTTGAGCAGGTTGTCGAGGGTGCCCCGCAAAAAAAAGAGATAATATTTTAACCTTTATCACATTTGTTGTAAGTTGGAACAAGAAGAGGGTTCATAGTGATTCTAGTTTCATTATTGATTAACTATGAAGGCTTTTATTTTATTTTCTTCAAGCCTAAAAATAAAAAGAATTACTCAAAGAGGATTCCTTATGACAAAATACTCATAAATTGGGGGTCTGTGGTCTAATGTGTATTTATATTTATGAAAAAACTTGGGAGCCGCTGTCATATAAAACTTGCACTCTCCACTGAAACACTAGAGGGCTTTTAATTTGAAACATATACAGGAGGAGATGAGTTTGTATTAACGGTGTAACTTGGTAGCTTTAACATGGCACATGGGAGCGAATCAAAAGGAGGGTTTGTACTAAAATACTGTAGTGACAGCCCACATTTCCAATCATGCCTTGACTGAGTAGTCTGGTTAACCGTTTAATGTTCAAAAACGCAAATTAGGGTTGCAAATTTTGTGCTTTTTCCTTAATCAGTAATTGAAAGTGCAAACAATCCACTGATCACTAACAATGAACAAGATACAAAGTGCGTGTTTCTTCTGATTTTCTTTTCTTTTCTTTTTTAGGGATGCACAGTTTAGATTTCTTTCAGTCAACACTTTCTTCTCAAGGCTAATACTGATTACATAACTGATCATTTCACGTTTTTGTATTTTAAAAAGTTCCTATAAGCTTCAGTTTATCCACACCAGCAGGTAAGAAAGGCCAAGATGCAGCAAGCAAAGACGGATGATTTAATATTCCAAATTTAACTGACATCACTATTATGACAAAAACAAAGAGTAGTTCTGACTCTTCAAATGTTCAGTTAGTTTTATCCTGTGAAGTTCACCACATTTTTGCCTCAGGATTTGGTGGCTCAACCTGCATTTTGCTCCTGTGTTTTAAAGTTGTTGCTCTTCGCGTTGAATGTCTTTAAGGACTGAGAATACTGAGAGCTGCTTCACGTTTGTTATTCCATGCTGCCTGCCACTGTTTTGAGAAAGTATACATTTTAATCTGCCAATTGACGACCCAATAAAAATAGGTCCATGATCCATTTTGGGTCCCGATCCTAAGTTTGAAAAATGAAGAACTATATTAAAATAAATGAAGCTTTTTATTTAAAATAAACGAACTAAAATGTTTTTGTTTTTTTATGTGAAATGGTACTATCAGATGCTAAACACCTCATGAACTAACACAGTAACACCTAACGATTGTTTTTTTTTAGTTGATACAATCAGTCATTGTTGGCCTTGTATGCCCCTAGTGGCTGCAGCAGGAGTTGTGGCAGACTCTGCAGATGACACGTGTGTGTGTGTGTGTGTGTGTGTGTGTGTGTGTGTGTGTGTGTGTGTGTGTGTGTGTGTGTGTGAGGGGCAGTAAACTCACAGAAACCACACACAGAGTACCACTTGGATCTGGTAATAAACAAGCAAAACAAACACTCTATCAAAGCGAAATAATTCAAATCCTTCTTGTGACATTTAATTAGATATGAATCCCACAGACGGCCATATCTGAACTCGCAAAACTTGTTCTTAACTCTACAGCAGTGCCTAAAAATGCAAAAGAGATTGATTGGCAATCTGTCACTGAGCTGAAAACGCAGACAAGCCCACACACAAAAAAACTTCTAAGAGCAACACTCAAATCTCCATCCTCCAAACGCCTTCAAATGTTTTGAGGGAGCGAGAGGAGAGACTGATAACGCCCCCACCCACCCCCTCCCTCCACCGCTCCTAAGTTCAGACAGTGTGTATGCATTTTAACGTGGATATGCATCTCAAAAGGACACGGCAGGAGGAGGGAAGAAAAAGCAGGGAGGAAAGCAAGGCTTCAAATGAGCGAGAATGTCAGCGGAGAGTTGGAACTCCCAAGTTTGTGTTTATCGCCGTCTCAAGACGGACTGAAGAACTTGGGCAGAAGGGACAGAGAGAGAGAGAGAGAAGTGACCTGACTGCCAATGACGCCAAACCTCTATTTAAAACTTCGGCAGCAGCAGCAGCAGCAGCGGAGGCCTGACACTGACACATTTACCTCTTGGCCTCGTCTTATCAGCAGCCAAAGACCGTTGAAAACATGTTGATTGTTTGCCGAAGTCGCAAAGATCGCCTCACACGGGGCAGCGTGAACAGCGGAGTGGAGGGATGAGAGGGATGTTTCTACGACTGCGAGGGAAGACACATTTTGGGGGGGGCTTTTTTGGGACAGTGTTTTGTTGACGGTGTGTGCTTAGCATCGCCATGGTGAGCAGCAGGTGATGACAGGTCTGCCTGCTGCTCTCAAACGCCAACACAAGAAAAGCTGCAGGCTCATCAGTCAGTGCAAACATGTGTTTTTGTTGTTTGGAGGATAAATGACATAAAGATATTGGGGAAATTTGGGACTAAATGAAAAGATAAAAAGTATTCTTAAAAACTAGGGAAGAAAATTGTGAGCACAACTCTCTCCTGTGTGAGCGTTTCTTTAAAAAGAAAAAAATAAAGGAAAAATACACAGGATAAAGAAATGAGAGGGGGGAAAAGGGGAGGCAGAGAGTGACTCAACTGGTGGTCCAGCAGCTGCATCCCACCAGAGAACCTGGCTGCCTCCATTCATATCATTTCAGTGTGTTTTTAAATTTGTTCATCTGTGTCACTGCTGTAAAAAAAAAATAAAAAAAGCGTGCGTCTTCACCGAGCAAAAGTCAAACTTACCAGGATCCCGGCAAACTGCTTCTCTTCCATCCTTCAGGACCTTGTCGGCAAAGATCCCCTGCCTCTCTGCTGCTGCCGTCTCTGTCTCCCCCTCTCTGGGATGGACCCGTCCGCCTCTCGCTACCAAGATGTTTTTAAGTTTTTTCGCGGAGGTGGCGTTCGCTCGAGCGTCTCGGTCCCCCCTCGTGCCTCTTCTGTGTCGGTTTTTGCGAGTGTAGCTGGAGTGGCGTCGCTGCTTTGTGCTAATTCTGCCCTAATCCAGAAACTTTTCTATGCTGTGAAAAGAACATGTGACAGGCAGAGAGGAGGGAAGGGGGGTGGAGGGGGAGGAGAGGAGTGGAGAAGGGGAAGGGGGGAGGCAAGGCAACACTTTTTAGTTACTTGTCCCCTTGGCCACGTTCAAAACAATCCTTGCGTCTTTGTACATGACCTGCTGTGAGGTAAAAAATAATAAATAAAAATACAATAATCGAAAGTTTGCTCCCTGAGAGTTCAATAAAGAAGTACGCGGTGGAACTTTTGTTCGTAAAAGGATGCAGAGGAAGAATTTAGAAAACATGTAGTAACAGATTTGCATTTTGTAGCAAAGCAGCTGCCATAACAAAGTGCCCTTTTGTGTAAAGAGATTAACTGTTAGGGGAACGTTTAGACTGCCTACTGACTACTGCTGTATGAAAGCCAAACTGGAGGAGAATACTCAAAAACAGCCTGGATTCAGAAGAAAGTGGCAGGAAAATACTTCTGACTGAGTGAAATGTGACTGAAATGCTCAGATGTTTGTGTTCAAGGAGTAGTTTTTGACCAGTAAATGTTTTACCTTTGATAAAACGTCAAACGTCAAACCTAAATTATGTAAAAATGTTGTAATAGTGCACATTTCTGCAATGACATTTAAAGGGATCATTTTTTTCTTAGCTTCCTACACTGGTACTCCTGCTGCTTCTCCAAACTGGCATGCCGGCCAGCATCCACTGTAAGTAATACATCGACTATGGTTAAGTATCTCATACAACCCCACATTAAATAATCTGAACAATCGCTTTAATTAAAAGTAATCAGACTGGTCCAACAGTCCAAAACCCCAAACCCTTAAATTTACAGTGATATAAAACAGTAAAAAGTGGTACATCCTCACATTGGAGGAACTACAATCAAAGAATGTTTGGTGATTTTGCTAAAAACTTACTGGCCTGTGATTGGCCAGAGGTGTCACAGTTTAGATCTTCTAAAGCCTGAAATTAATCTGAAGCCTAGTTTTCTCTCAGACCACTTGAATTACATTACGCTTTCAGGTTATGATGGAACTTTTTCCCAGTGATACCAAAAATAAAACTACCTACCCCAGCTTTAATTGATGGGTCTAAAAAATGCCAGAAAATAGAGAAAAAATACCTGTCAAAATTTCCAGAAGTCCAAAGTGATCTCTTTGCATTGCTTGTTTCGTTCAGTCCAAAATCTAAATATTTTCAATTTACAGTAAAAAAAAATAAAAAAAATAATAATAATAGAAAAGGAGCAAATGATCACATTAGAGAAAGTGGAGCCAAAGAATGTTGGATGTTTTGCTCAAAAAAAAAAAAAAAGATTGTTGAAAGATGGCACATGAAACAATTTATCATCGCTTCAGATTTATTCAGACTTTTTAAAATCAGCTGATCACATAAATTCCTTTGACGCCGATGTTAAACAGAGACACTGCTGATGCCGCGGTGCGCTCAACAAGACTCCCGAGGTGAAGCAGCCTGAAATCAGGTTTTGGTTGTGGATGATTCAGGCGTGTGTAATGGTGTTGCAGTCTGACAAATGTGATGACAGGACTGCGCCTCAAGATGACAGAATTTTTGAAAAAATTCAAAACACGTTGTCTTGTGCTACCTATGACCGTGATCAACCTGTTACCAACTCTTGTAGTAAAATTAAGCTGCTGGGACCCTGTTTACCCAGCATTCCTCACAGTCCCTGTGGAAGGTGTGCAGTTCCTCTACGCATAATGAACATGAAACTGAAATAACGAAGGCCCTTGCTGTATATTCAATTAAATCAGCGCAAACCTGTTAACACACAGAGAGAGAACTATTCCAGGAGAGCCGGCCACTTTGCCCTGTTGGTAATCCAGCCTTGTCCAACCTCATTTGCATGGAACTCAATTTCGCTGCACCGCCCCTTCCTCTCTTGGGCAATACGTGGTGGACAGGGTGGGAAAAAACATAGCAAAGCACTTCAAGGAAGTGAGGAAAACACCAACTTAAGTAAATCTCTGTATGGGTCATGTGGTCAGGGCTGCTAAAAATAAAATCATGATGCAAGTATTTGGACAGATATTGTGATATGTTTCACGATTAGTGGGAATGATCATTTTTGTATCACATTTTTCATTTTCACACACACACAAAAAAAAGACGATGATGTGACATTTGTTGGAGTCTGTATCGAATAAATATATTTCCCCACATCTGGAGAACAAGACAGGGCATCACTGCAGCACCACTGGGGATGTTAATGATTAATCACTGAACAATTAATCGTCAGTAAGAATTTAACCGATTAAAAATGTATTAATCAGATTTGTATGTTTTGTGTACCATTCCTCTGGTGCTTGTGGGTTTTGGCCTGCCCTACCGATCTATAAATGTCAATATTTGCATCCCGTTTTGAGCTGAAAAGGTGGACAAGAGCTGGTAATTCAAACCAGAAGTGTCGCTAGAATTGCTTAA
>JAJHUR010123210.1:970-26794 GCA_027495735.1 Lutjanus campechanus | reverse complement strand
CAACAGCTGACACAGCAGGCACGCTGCAAAAAGGCTCTCTGCTTTATGTACTATATGTCTTCATCAACAGCAAGGAATATTTTCTGTATGAATCATTACAGAGGTCATTTTTTTAGGCAGAGGTGGTATCTGGACTTTACTTGAGTATTTCTTTTGCTCACAAGTTTTTACTTTTACCCCCTAAAGACAAGTATATGTACTTTTTATTTTGTGTTAATAACACATCGAAAAGACAATTCCTTGGTGCACCCATCTGTGCTTATCACGCGCAACACACATAACAAGACAAAAATAACATAATAAGACAAAAAGTCATAGCAGGACGAAAAAGATGTAACAAGATATAAAAGATGCAACATGATAAAAAAGATGTAACCAAACGAAAATGACATAAAAGACGTCAAGACAAAAAAGACATAACAAGTTGAAAAAGATGTAACAAGATAAAAAATCGACGTAAAAGACGTCACAAGACAAAAAACAATATATATGACATCACAATACAAAGTCCATGTAATAGATGTAACAAGCTGCAAAACAATGCTAAAGTTGCAAAAAGACAAAAAAGACGTAACAAGATGAAAAACAAACAAGATGAAAAACACGTGAGAGGTATCAGTTAGCTTTGCATATAGTTGGTAGAAATGTCCTGAAGACAGCTACTTTTTTCTTTAAATATATTTCAGAGTCTGTACTTTTTCACCTTTACTTGAGTATAAAAGTTGAATTTGTACTCGTACTTTTAACAGTCTTTTTTTTTTTACACAAGTATCTGTACTTCTGCTTGAGTGCAGAATATGTGACTTTTGCCACCTCTGTTTTTAGGCCAAGATGAGTTGTTACCCACAGAGCTGTTGACTTTCAAAACTCTTTATCAGTCACTGTCGTTTCCTAAGCAGAAAACACCACTTATCTGGTGCTACAAGCTGTTCTAAACAAATGCTAAAAATACAGTTTGACCTGAGTTTGGAGCCCATATGGTTTCCTGCTGCACTCCCACCAAATCGGAGCATCTCTTCCCATCTCAGTTCACCGGATGGCATCAGCTGGTGTGTTGCATAAAGCCGACGGACATGAGCACAATGTTGGTACGACGCCGCGGTCCTCAGGCAAAACAGCGTGGCATTGAGCCTAATAGAGACATCGCGGAGGCCTATTAGCACAGATGGTTGTCATATGTATGCAAATAAGGAGCAAAGTGAATCACGTAGCCCCATCAGCACCACCTGTCTGCCTCACACAGCTACACCAAAATCCCCCTTCAGCATCCACACACACACTACCTACCCTCCAAATCCCTTTGGAGGGACGAGTCTGTTCTCTCCAATCTACAGCTGTATATTAATAAGAGTAAAGACATTAACACGACATTAATCATCATTTTGTTCTTTTTCAAGAGCAGACATGTGAAGGCGGGACTGGCAGGGAAGGTTGATAGACAGATACAAGTAAAATGGCGAGGAGAAAGGCACATCGGCTTTGTCGAGGATGTGTTGAGGGTGTGCTTACTGGGGTGAGGTGTTAAGTGTGGGTTTTGTGGTCAAGGAGCATCACGCCCGAGGGAGTTGGCATATTGCCCATTTTCTTCCGTGTGTGTCTGTGTGTGTTTTAGGAGGGAGTGCAGGCAATTATACCTTCCGATGGGTTTGCAAGTGTGAGACAACTGAAGGAGTTCCTCAGTGCCCCCCGTGGCTTTACTGCTCACTTTCTACAGCTGCCAGCCAATATTTCCTTTATGTGACAGTTTAGAAGAAACAATCCCTTGATGATAACAAAGAGAAGAGTCAACATTTGTTGTATATTATGTGTCCTAGTTGGAATCAGACCTCTAATACTGGAAGCATTAAACTTATAATAGGTAACATTTCTGCATTAAAATGTCTAATAATGCTAGACATATGAATCATGTGCTTACACCCCAAATGTTTCCAACTATCTTCAAACGCAGAAAAATCTAGAATTTATTCAAGGTAACAGTTCGTATCCTCGTAGCTAAGCTGCTATAACTTCCAGGATAACAAATGAGGAACAAAGTAGGCAAATGTGACTAAATGAAACGTGAATAAAACTTAAATATTATCTTGTCCATGAGCATGATTGTGTGCTTACATCATGCCATATTTTCAACAATGTTCAAATGCAGAGAATCCATAATTTATTCAAGGTAATGTTGCATTTTCTGCTAGCTGCTGGTAGCCCTCTGCTAGTTGCTATAACTTCCAAGAAAAGATGGGATACATGGGATAAGTGAGAGTGAGGAAGGATGTTGGCAAACGTGATTAAACGTAACATGAATAAAACTTAATAAATGATCTCATCCATGTACCTGATTTCTGCCTTATTCAGGTCAGATACATACATTTGGTGGTTGTTTAAAAGTGAAGAAAACTCAAGTTAGTTCGTGGCTCTGTAAGAGCCACTTAGCATGGCTAAGGCACAGTGGTGCTTTGAGCTAAAGGCTAAAGTCAGTTTGCTAACAAATTCTCAACAATGCTGACGTAAAACATGCTGATGTTAAGCACGTTCAATGTTTACTGTGATGACCTTCGCCTGTCAGCATGCTATCATTTTGTAATTGAAACTAAACAAGTATTTGGTTTTAGAAACTGTGAAATTTTGATTTGATGAAAAGTTAAATTACATTTGGGGACATAACTGTGTTGCAAATGCCCATCCATCAATCCATCCATACATCCATCCAATCGTTGCTGAGGTATTTTACTAAAAGCCAAACATGTCAATCAATTGGTGGTGCTGAAAAGTCAACAGATCATCAAATCAGTGGGATTCATCCTCGGGGGAACATGGATGTTGGAGCAAACTATCCAGTTGTGGTTGAGATATTTCAGCCTGACTGACAGACATTGCCATCCTCAGAGTCAACCTTGGCTGAAAATGCTGCTGGTGGAGAACTGTTCAGGTTTGCATGTTACAGTGCAATAAAAACTGAGTGAAAAACGACTGTTTTTCTCTCTGTCTGTGTGGGATTAGAAATGACTGGGCGTAATCCCACAGGACAACTGTTTTGATAACACCATTTTGCTGGTATTCCTGATCGAATGCCAACGCAGCGCTGCCAGCAGATGCCTTGGCAGAATATTCAGACTGTGGTTTCCCACATTCCACTGTAGTATGTAGTAGATGAGTTGTCATTTTACAGCACATTTTTATTTTGGAACAGCCTGTGTTATGTTTTTTTTTCCCACTTTCTTCCCATTCCTTACGTTGTTGATGTTGTTATGAACATGACTCTGCTGTAAGACTTTGAACACAGAGAGAATTCCCAGTGGAGAATATTTACAGTATTTTCTTCTTCTTTTTTGTTTTCAAAAACTCCTGGCTACTGTCCACCATGTCAGTCAAAAAAGTGATATCAGAGGAATACATCTTTTGAGAATGAATTGTTGAAGATCAAAAACAGCTCCTTCTTTGAAACAAAACCTCAGCCGTGTCAGCATTTGACAAGAAAACAACTGGACAAAAATAGAAAAGGTATGAAAGAAAAACATTTTATTCCCTCTGCTATTAACTTATTTATTCTAACCTATTAAACAACAGATCTGTGGATCTGAGGTAAATCTTTTAGAGAAGACAAAAGCAGTGTCCAGTATTACTTATCACTGTGAATTAAGGCAAAGTAAACTTTGTAATCCCACGGGTTTAGCAGCTTCACACTCACGTTAATCCCATGTTATACTAACAAAGAAGTTGTTCTCCTAAACCTCCACAGGCGCAAACTAAGAGAGGATTAGAGCAGAGAAAGAGGGGGATTTAAATGCTGTTAATACACGGCTTAGAATTTTTTAAGTTGTGTACTCAATGCTAACACCTCCATTTAGGTGCTAAGTGTGTAACTACCTAATGGCTCAGTCAGTTTCAAACCGACTTTATTGACGTTGTGCTGCTGAAATGCCCTTCATCCCAGACGGCAGCCGTCGTTCAGTTTGTCCTTTTCTCACCCAGGACCAAAACATCCCCCGTGGGTCCACTTCATTTCCTATCACAAAACACACTCCAACGCTAAATTCCCTTTCCAGAGAATCATTGAGCATAAGCATATGGCCCTGAGGAGATCAGCCAGACTGGTATCTACATTTAAATCTCTTAAAAACACACTTATATCACACATATACACACACACGTATTGAAAGATGTTTTAAGCGAGGCGGGTAAGTGTGCATCTGTGCCCTAGGAATCCCTGATTGGTCCCTTTTCCACCATATCAAGCCCCCCGCAGACCTCATACAATAAGTTCTTCTTTTTACGGCCCCTGTAGACCCACTACCACGTCACAAAACTCTGCTTCCACCAGACAGCCAGCTATCAGAAGGAGATTTTAGTGCCACCAGTGGCATAAACCGCTAAATTACTACCCATAATAATGACCATCCATTGATGAGTCACCGTCTCCATATAGAGCATGGAGGTCCCACCGCCACTGGGCAGGTACAGCTGGAGACGGCATCAAGGGGGATGTTAAGAGACTGTCGTATAGTCGCCATATGTTTTCAGTATAAGCCAATACCACAGTGCTTTGACTTATTTATTGCTTTTCATTCTCTCACGCATCATTCAGGTTTTGAGGTTTGTTACTAAATTAAAACCACTAACTCATTAATTTGCTCTGTATTCCAGAGTTGGTGGGCCATGTCTGTCCATGAAATCATTACTTACAATCACAAGGCGTACAGTATATTTGCTTTCTGTCCCTAATGCTCAGACAGACATGGGAAAGGCAGCCTACGTATTTTCTGCGTCAGCCACATGGAATTATTTGCAGAAAGAGAGTGAATGAGGAAACTGGTAACTTGAAGACTATTATGAATTGTATGGTAAATTATTTTATCTGTAAATTGTCTGTTCTTTGATTTTATTTCAGTATTGTTTCGTCTGTTTGTCTGGTTTTGTATTGTTTTGTTTGCAACTTTTTATGTTGCCATATTGGACAGTTCTCCTTTGCAAAAGAGGTTTTTGGCCTAAATGGGACTTAAGCTGACATCCATGAGGGACCACGTAATGTAAACTTTATCATCACAGGGTGTTTGAATAGGATCTGAGTGGACATTCATGTGCTCCTGCACTGAATATGCTGCAAACGTGTCATCCAAGGAGACTCCAGAAAGTAGTCAGCGCCAGCACCAGAAAATGATCAGTAACAGGGCACAGAGTTGTCACGGCTGGCCCCTCCTCTTGACAACACATGGTGTGCATGCATGCATATCTTGTGAAGTCACTGATTTGATGAGCTGTGGTATCTTTTCAGACCAAGTCAAGACTACTTACTGTCTCCTCTCCTACAGTACTGCAAGAGTTACCTATAACAGTTCCGGCTATAAAACAAAATTAAGATGCTAAGTCCATCCAATGCAATAAGCAAACAGCATGGAGAGAGTTACTATATTCACCTGCATGTCAACAAGATTTGCAGCACAGGAACACTCAAAGCCAACAGCACAATAAATTCACCTGTATGTCAACAACACTCAATTAAAACCAACAGCACACTCACAAAATACACCACTCTCAACCACCGAACACAAAGCCTAAAACACAGCAAGACAGGAAGACTTTGTGAGCCTAGTTTTACCTTGTGAAATGCATTTTTTCCTGGCTCTGCTTCCTGTGAAATCATCCACAATATCATCAAAGTCCAAAATAAAACTGGTAGCTAATTATGACACTAGATGAAAAATTAAGGGATTATCAAAGTTATTATAATTCATCCTGAGGGAAACATGATTGTACCGAATTTCATGGCAAACCATCAAATAGTTGTCAAGGATTTAAGTCACAAATGTGAACCTCATGGTGGCACTAAAGAAAAAGTCATTCAGGGTCTTTAAGATTCATAATCTACGACCAACAGAACGGCATTGCCATCCATAGAGCTATGCCACTAACATGGCTAAAAGTCATTAATTGTATTTTACTTCTTCCCCCACTGACAAATAGTATTTGCAGTGGTTGAGATCTGTAACTGCTTTCTGCTATCAGTGAAAGGGTTAGAGGTACAGTGGGTGCAGCAATGTTTGATTTGTGCATGTGAATCAGCTCCGTAACACCGCTTTTACCATTTCCTCAATACACTGCTATGCTTGTGTAGCTTCAATGATCTGCTGTTTGCATTTATTTTATCCAATTTCAGACATGTCAAGCTCATACCTGACATGTGCTTTCCAGTAGACTAGTAAACCAAAGGCAGCAGGAAAAGGGAGATGTGCAGATAAGAAGTAGCTCAATACAATATTTACAACTGTAACTGTTGTTATCACAATCTGCAACAGTGATGCAACCTTTAGCAACCCTGAGAGCAAACAAAGTTTCTGGTCATCTCCTGCAGAGAAATCATTGTTGGTGCTCACTGCTCTGCGCAGCTGCGATGGAGTTAATCACAGAGTGTAAAACTTTAAAAAGTCAAGCCTTCATTGTTAATGGTCACACTCTCACTCTCACAGGTGGGATTCCTCTCCACCTAAAGTTTACTTTGTGGGAATATTCTGGAGGCCACAGCTGAAAAAACACATCAGACACGTGATAAATTGAGTGCCGTATGGCTGTTTGACAGCACTGGATTTGCAAGGCATACAAAATATTCTTTGACTGGGTTATCATCGGGTATTTAACAGTGTAAATTTTGGTTTTGGAATCGGTCCCCTTTGATGGACATCCATCATTTAATTCATGCCAAAAAAAGTGACCTTTCTTTGACTTCGCAGTCATATCGGTCTCCTTCACTGGAGACAAAGCTGCACATTGTTGAGATACCTGTGTAATCATGAGCGTCTCTGGCGCCTCTTGCCTTTTGACCCTGGTTGTATTATCCACTCCACTCCCTCTCTGTCTTATCCAACGCGTGGCCCGAGGAGGACTGTCAGCCTGGGCTTACGGTAAAAGCAACATAGCCAGCTGAGGAGCAGTGGCGGACTCAGGACTTTTGAGGGGTAGGGGATGAAAAAATAAAAAGGGCACCAACTGTATGCAGTGAGGCACCAGCACAGCAAAAATTGTGATGCATTTATGGGGAAATCCCTGGTCTACATTTTTTTTTTAAATTACAAAAACTACTGCAGCTTTATAATAAAAACAGACAAGCCAAGTATTTTCCTAGCAGGGCAGCATATGTGGCACTGTACCATATTTTCTCCAATGGAAGGACACTCAAGAGGGTTCTTCATCATGTTTTCTCCACTGGAAGGGCACCTTAGAGGGGACTTTACCATGTTTGCTACACTGGAAAGGGATGCTAGGGCATTTTACTAAATTTTGTCCACTGAAAGTGCACCTCACAGAACACTTCATTACATCTTTTTTCACTGGAGGGGGACCTTAAAGCACATTTTACCATATTTTGTCTACTGGAGGGACACCATAGAGGCCACTTGATCATGTTTTACTGACTGGAAAGGGCACTTTCTTGGACACCAGGGAGGGCAATCGCCTCCCTGCCACATCCCCGAGTCCACCAGTGCTGAGAGGCATGACATAATGACCATGTAAAACTGACCTTGGCATTGAATTCCTTTCTTAACACGCAACACCTACGCTATATAGCGAGACACATCATTTACCATTTGAGTTAAGGAGTAGCAAAACCATGATGCATGGCAGACCATATGTGCTCATTCTATTTCACTAATTGCCATTTCTAATTTCTCCCTCTGCTGTTCGGCCCAAACAAAGCAATAACATAGATACAGCGAATTCCGCCTGCGGACTTTTCAAGGCTGCGTCCTTTATTTGTCAAAGTGCTGTGGCAGTTGTTTGGCAAAGGGAGTTGAGCTGGAGTCTGATTAGTCTCATACCTCTCTCTGTAACGCCTCCAAATTTACAGCAGGAGTTCCACAGAGTTAATAAAGGAGCCGGGAGCCTTCATGTAAAGCAGCTCTGTGGATGAACGACGTCTCAACTCAGTATAATGGTGCCTTTGTGAGGCGGTGGCAGTAATATGGAACTTCATCGGTCTGACGTGTCTGCTGGGGCCAAATTAACTTTGTCATTCAGTCTTTGTAAGGTGCTTGCTACATTTATCACTTAGCAGTGTCAAGCTTATACGCCAAAAATACTGTTTGCATATGGGTGTATATTAATATGGCTCTGATTGTGCGTGCGTGCGTGTGGCTGTGTGTGTTTTCTTTCCTCAGAAAGAGAGCTACTGATGTAATGAGCAGAATCACATTCGTTTACTCAGCTCATCTAAAACCACACGGAGAATTCCCCTGATGGTTTCCCTGTCTGCCGAGCTTTCCAATCAGCCCTCAGTGCAAACAGTTTACAAATGTGTTCGCCAGAAGATGTTTAACAATGAGTCAGAAGATAAGTTAATCAGCCGAAAGAGAGTCTGATTTCGAGCTACTTCATTGTATCTGGTTTCCTTTTGAATATATTTTAGTGAGAGGTAAATAAGCCTAGATTTGTAATTCCTGGATTCATCTCTCATTCAAATCACTGCACGTTACAGCGACTGCAGCCAGTTATTGATACGTCATTAACACACATTTCTCCAGTAAAGCTGACAGGCTGTCGTAACCTGTTGTCTTTGTAATGAAAAATGACATTCGTGCACATCCCTTTGATTGATTAGCGTATGCAATTACTGTCTGGGCCATAGAGCTGCGTGAAAAACAGCTCTGCTGGGGCTCCCGTCCGCTACTCTGTGTGACATTTTAATCTACCGGCAGATTAATGGGACACTGGTAGAGTGGAGAATATTCCACTATTGATTTTTTCTGATGAATCAAATGCCTCCGTTTTAGTGACAGGTTTACCATATATCTAGTCAGGTCTGCCAGTTTTTGTGTGTGTGTTTGTGTGTGTGAGCGAGATGTAAATAAAGGAGGAGAGACAGTAGCTACAGTGTGGATGAATGACTGTAGAACTGAGTTTGTGAGTGAGTGTATCTGTGCCAACCCGTTGTCATCCCAGCTTGTCCAATATCAACGCTGCTCTGTCCCGGTCCTATGTAAGTCATACCGATGCACAAGGTACATCTTTTAAGACTCATTTATGCCCGTTACATAAAAAGAAAGATACATCCTTTTCAAATTCAATTAAATTCAAAATTATTTGTATTGCACCAAATCATTTCAGATAGAGCAGGTCTACACCATCCTCTCTGTAAACCCAATTGTTCCCATCGAGAGCAAGAACTGAGGTTGTGAATAGCTGTTGAAGGTCAGTGGCAGATATCAGGTTTTACAGCTGTCTAACTTTCTGGATTTGAAGATAAACCAGTACTGTTCGAGAGCAGGAGGTGATGAATTCAATACTTATAATTTTGATCACAAAGAGACTCATGAGGTTGTTACTACTGAGGTTCATTTGAATAAATGGCAATAGCTAATGGCTACGACTTTCAGTCAGTCTGTGCTGAAAAGAAACCTGGGGTAGTTCTTTTTTTCCCTCTATTAATGATGAGGAATATGCTCTGGCATCACAGAGGGCCTTCCCATATGCTTTAAAATCTTTCAGTCTAAACAAAATTCTTCCTGGTTGGTCGGACGCCATTTTTCTTTAAGTTTTTGTGAAGTGATGATTTACAGTTGATGTCTCAAAAGTTATCCCAATGAAAAAGAAGAGTGCACAGTTTCTGACAACAACAAACATGGCGACGCTGGAGGAGGTTAGAATAATGCACCTCTTGAGACAGAGGCAAAAGTTGAGGCAGATGGTCTGTGCAGCCATTAGAAACACTGCAACATGTGTATGGAGAATTAGTTTTACTGACTAATTTTGAATACTTTTGGATTTTTAAAACGTATTCATCATGTCCCGTGGTCGTGTTTCGTTTGAATTGGCTACACGGCCTAACTGCCCCCACTACTACCGATGGTACCGCTCCGTTTCATCCGTATCCGTAACCTCTCAGAAAATGCACAGAAATATGAACAAAATGAACACTAGGGCTGTAGTCAACCAAAGAAAATCTTGGTTGACTGAGATTTCTACTTACTCTTCAACCAATTGACTGGTTGAAGGGAGAAAAAGTGCATGATCCAGATCAACTAAATCAGCCACAGCGCACTGTGAGTGGTCGCCTAAATAGGTACCGATCAAAGTTTCACAGCTTAAAACATGAAATCCTACAATTTGACCATTTCTCTTTCATGTTTCAAGTAAATTTACATACAGCAGTAACACAACACACTCACACAGTGGCAGCAAGGATCACAGAGCAAATACAAGTAACGCAGTTCGTGCTGCAGAATAAACCCCCACAAAAACTGAGAAAAAACAATTATAGCATCCAGCCGACTACTGTCATTACAGTATTTACTTGTCTTCAAACAAGGCTTTTCTTGGCTGTCCCTCAATATTACAACATTAGTCCAACTTCGCCCAAGCCTATGGGAATAGCCACATCAGCAACATGCTAGCATCAAATTTGACGGGATAATCTACAAAATTAACACAAAACAACATGGAACAAACTTTTTATCCTGTCAGCGCTTCTATTCTTTGAGCTGGGGTTTGATGTAGCGATTAGTACTGGTGCTTTCACATGGTGTCAATTATTTTGGAGTCATGTTGAGTAAATAGACTTTCACTCATAAATAAAATACATCAGGTCTGCATATGTCCTGCCCCTTGACAAAAATGGATTAAGAAGCGCTGAGTTAAGTAACACCAGTGACTGTTTGACCAATGAACTGACCAACCAGAGGGTGTCAGCCCTAATGAACAAAGAGTATTTAAGGCTCTGTCCCTATCTGTATGCATAACGCTTAGCATAAATTAGCCTCAGTGTTTGGAAGCAGCTGCAGTTTGGGTAGGTTTAGATACTGGTTAGGTTACAGCAACAAAATTATTGGGTTAGTTTTAGGAAAAGATTGTGTTATGTTATGTATGTCACATGGTCTAAGTCAGGTTAAACTTTGAAACTTTAAATGATGTTTTGGTTTTTATATAAGACATGAACCCTGGTCCTGTGTTTGTTTGACCCATCCCTCCACCCCAACTCCTTCATACGTTGACGTCCTCACTCTTTAAACCACGTCAAAAGCCCGGTGCATCTCACACAGCTGCTAAAGGATGGCTTGTGAGTTTGTATGAGTCTCTGAGGGGCATGACAAAACGTCGTTATTTGATGACTTGGAAATGAGACTGAGCTGGTGTGTCCATGCATGTGCACGCGTGTGTGTTGGCATTCCTCGCTAAGACAGAACACCCACAGCGGCGTCTCTGCTCTGTAAACAGGCTCATCAGACGTCTGCTGCTCTCTGCCTTATTTCTATTAAATCGGACCTGTTCACATATTTGTTTGTGGCTCAGGGGAGTCCTAAATTCTGACAGAGGTGCACATGGAGAAAAAGAAAAAAAGAATAAAGACGGGTTCCTTGGACCTGCTGATTTACTACTCAACTTTAATTGAGTTGTAAAATCAAATCCAGAGTTGTTTCTGGAATGCCAAAATGCGATTCCCCCAGCTTGTTTACAGGAGGAGCCCAGCAGTCAAGGACACAGGGAGATAGTGAGTGAGAGAAAGCAAGATAGCGAGGGAGGAGGAGGCAAAGTGATGGTGGGAAAGCGAGGAAGATAAAGGGCTTGTTAAAAGAGAGGGAGCAGGCAAAAGAATGGAGACAGATGGAGGAGAAGAGAGAGGAGAGGAGGAAGTTGAACCAAGTTTGGCCCATCATTTATAGGCCTGGCCTGTGCTGCTTCACTCTGATTAAAACCGCCTGTGATTTATTTCAACCGATCTGCCTCACCATGAAACAAGCAGCCGTTCTGATGTGTCAGACAGAGAGAAGGGAGGCCCCACACAGAAACCAGTAGAGCAGCCACTGTACAAACTCAGCTGCAAGATACGTACACATGTAGCAAAACAGACACAGCACAGTCGGCTGCAACGACTGATGTTGAACTTGGAATTAACAGCCTACAGAAGAGGGTTTACAACCCAAACGTTGTGGGCCTTTAACACATCCACAAACACAAACAGTGCATATTTTCCTCTCGCGTAGAGAAAATAAATGATGATGATGGTGAGGCAGAGTTTTCCAGCGGGGCTCACTCAAGCCCTGTGTCGTGGCTTGATGGGGCGATGGAAGCCGAGGGGATTTGGGGATTTTATCGGTGACGAGGGGCTAATTTACACATGATTAAGAAAACACACAGTGTTAAGTCTCTCAGTGACACAAGAGATTCAGAAGGGAGTCTCACACTGACAATGAACGGCAAAAAGAGAAGAGGGGTGGACACTGAGACAGCAAACCTGCTTTAAAAGACTCTTGCCTTGGTTTTTAGTTGCACCAAAAAATTTTACTTTAACTTTAAACTTGCATTTGATTCCTCAAAGATGAGTCTCTTATTTTGCTATTGATCCGTTAAAACTTTGCCAGTTGCTTCCAGGCAGTATGTTTTTTTTAACCATAATGTTATCTGTTCCTCAATCTTCAATTATTTGACTATATTGCTCCATTAATTTGGCCAACAAGTTTTTCACAAAGGAGAAATTAGAGCTTCTCTGCCAATCGATCATGTGTAGGCTAACTAACCTAACGTTTTAGCTAACAAGCAGACAGTGTTACATTTTCTTAACTTCTTAGCTAGCTAGCAAACAATGCAATTTTTAAAACTTTTTAGCTAGCTAGCAAACAGTGTAATGTTTTGGTAACTTTTCAGCTGGCTAGCAAATAATGAAATAAAGTAACATTTCATTTTTTCATTAAAACACTTTTTTTTGTAACTTTTTAGCAAGCTAGCAAACAATGTAACATTTTTTTTTTTACTTTTTGGTTAGCAATCACCCACAGTTTCCAATCTCCTTTATACTTTTTTGATCCCAATTGCACTCAAATTATTATTTATTTTAAAATGCATTTATTTCAATTTGGGTAAGCAAGTATCTCCATATTGACTAAATTCTATTTAATTTCAGTTTGCAGCTATAGACTTGGATCTACAAAATGAAGATTAGTATTTAATTGTGAAACAGAGTTAAAGTGGATTTTATACATTTTAAACCTAGTTTTGCCTGATTTTTGTCTGATTAGAACTTAGAACTAGCCTTAAAACAACTATTACTTATTCATTATAGGCGATTACCATCGTGGAGACAGTCACAGTGGCCCCACAGTTCTTAGGAATTTTTGTCTGATTTCTGTTAACATGGAGAAATAGATTAAGCTAAATATTTACCTCCATCTAATCCTAGCATCATTAAAATGTCATTAGACAAGAGTACAATATTGAAAATCAATAGGAAAGCCATCGTTCATCTGGAATGGTCATTGCAGCATAAGCACACAGACATTTTTATTTTCTAATGCTCCTACTGAACTCCTGAACCCTCATTATCCATTTCCACTCCAGTCCAAAATATCATTCTTCCCTCTGATCATTTACATATGCATCAGACTGTTATTATTTCTATTATGATTATGAGACCCCTGCCTCACATCCGTTCCAAAGAGCACTTAGGGGTAATTAGGTGTAAAGCTTTGCAGAGAAAAATGCCTTATATGGAGTGATACCCATTTAACTTCTCAGTATTACACATGGTTGCATATTACTGTGGTTTTCTCCTCATCACTTTCTGTGTCTGTCTCTGTTTCTCTGTCCAGGCTCGCTCTTCCCTCGTTATTTCTCAGTCATTGGGAAAAAACAATGCATTTCATCGAGTATGCTGATTTAACCTGCCTCCAGTGACTCCTTGTGTTTTAATACCCGTCTCCAATGTATACAGGCTTTAAGATATGAGAGGAGGAGGAGGAGGCAGGAGACAGGATGAGTGATTGAGACAAAAAGGCATATAGCGAGGGAGAGCAAAGAAAAATGGTCACTACAAGTTTGCGAAAGAACGCACATCTCTGAAGACTCTCCACTGTATTAAATACAACTGAAAATCTGTGTAACGCCCATCCCTGATGTCTCCTAATCACCCCTTGTAGCCAGATGGAGGGTAAAATACCCTACTGTCTATCTACTGTACACCACTAATCTTTACAACATTCAACATGCTAGGAGAATAGCAGTACACAAGCTACATAAAGCCATAAAGGACAACAACCTCCCTTTGCTATAAAAGTAAAAGTAGGCCAGCCATAAGTCCTAATGTCTCCACACTTACAGTATAGTGGAAAAAAACCCACCAGAGGCAGCCTGAGCTGACACTGAGGCTCGGTGATGTGCTACAAAATAGTTTACATTAGAAACATGGTGTTTCATTTAGCCAGATAAGCCGAGTTCAGAGGTCTTTGCGCGGGGCTCAGCCTCCCTTTGCTGTCAGTACAAAGCCAAGCTCAGAGGAGGAGAAGAGGAAGGGAGAAAAGGGGGTAAGACAGCCTCTAATTAGCTATGCAAATCCCATGCACTGGTGGATTGAGTTTTGAAATGAAATTGGTCCTTTGGATCTTCTCAGCGTCTTTTTTTTTTTTTTTAATCTCTGCCAATGTGACCAGTTAAGCAGGAGTGGCTTGAAATGGTGAACAGAGAGGATGGAGTGGTTTCTTATTAGAGTCAGTCCTTCCCAGTCTGACTATAAGACCCCAGTGAGCAGTTATCCATACACACTACACACACACATACACCCACCCCCCTTCACACACACAACATACGCCTAAACACTGGGCTGTCAGGGAATGGAGGTTTCATCAGTTTTCTGTCCATTACAGCTCAGTGTTCCCGTGGGGCTCCTAAGCAGAGGTCTGAAACTGTTGCTGCTTGCTTCTGCAGAAAAACACAAAGACATGAAGGTGTGTGTGGCTCAGACTTTCACGGTCTGTTGAAACAATCCAAGTGTATCAAAACTAGAATATAGCAGAACTGGGGGATTCAAGTCACATGACTTAGCCTGAGTCTGCAGTCACACTTGTGAGATGGTTATCCTAAATTTCTGGCCATTTTGGACTAACGTTTCGTAGCTGAGACCAAAGATATCGGCACCTTTCTTTAATGTTGGTCATCTTTTGTCAGGGATAGCCCAACATGGCTGGATTAAGTCAAGTCTAAAGTCATGAACACTGAGTCAAAGTTAAGTTGATTCTTTTATTAGTGTTATTCAAGTCAAGTCTGACTCGAGTCATGTGACTTTACTTGGGCTGTCCAAGATGGCGAACGTGAAAGAAAGTGATCATATCTTTAGTTGTGGCTCCAAAACTATGCTCAAAGGTTCAAAGATGGCCATCTCACAATGTGACTTCTGCGACAACCTATATCTACTAGCCAACCAATTGGAATGCAGTGTGTGCCAGTGGACAAAGAGAGACCATATCAGTAGGCGCTATGACACACAAATGTACGTTTATGTCTGCTATTTTAGCATCCTTAACATACTACAAAAAAATACCCAACATACCCATCAAGCTCTCTTTGTAAACTTGGCCTCCCAAGTTGACTTCTTTTCCCTCACCACGAGCAGGTCCAAACAACAGGTTATCATTCCATAACCCTAATCTGGTGCATAGCTTTCCGCAGCAAACGGCAAGAAATAATAGCGCCCTGCCTGGCTGCGATCTTGCTCATACTACAACAAAACAGTACACTAAAATATGAAATAGCCAATGCAGAATCTTGATTCACATTTGATCAACACACTCAATACAAAATGAACTTCATGCTGTATTGAAAAAGACTTGAAACCAGCGATTGAGACAAGGTTATAAATCAAGTGAGAAATAGAGTGATTTTGCTGTTAGGATAGATACAATTAGAGGAGTTGCCTCCTGCTGGCCATTTACTGTAACCTCTCTCTACTATTTAATATGTGGCCTATGAGACTTGCTTGATTCTCACCACAGTAAACTGAGACTTTCTTGTGACTTGGACATGTCTGACGTACTCCCACTTCTGGAATATCGATATAGCCTCTGATATTCAAGCGGCTATGTGTGTGCTATTGCTAATAACATGTTTTGAAATGCCATGCGGCTCGCGTAGCAAAAAACGCTGAACTTCAAAATGATTTCCGAGCTGACCAAAGCATAATTTCAGTTATTCTACAACACAATGCATAATTAGATTATGCAGGCCATACCTAACAACTTAATTTCACGGTCAAAACTGCTCTCTTTTGCCAAGAAATCATTAACCTCAAGCAGCGTGGCTGAAACCTTAGCAGTGGCTGTGGTGGGTTTTTAGGGTCCTCGAGGGCCAGGGGTTAGAATTAAACTATGTAACAAGCCAAAATGTGGCTGTACATTAATAAAAACTGGCCAACTCAATTTTCCCCCCTCACGACTAATCCTTAATACTTTAGGGTTCTGTCTGAGGAACAAGCCTCGCTTTGTAATAAAAAAAAAGCTTAAATCCCGGTGGTTTTGAAAGAGCACGTTGTTGCCCTCTCATAAAAACTTGAATGTAATTGGACCAGTGCGTGTCCTAACCCCAACAGATCAAAGGTTAGCAAAGCAGGTACTCATTTAGCATGTCAGGGATTAGTTGGCTCAATACACTGGTTTGGCACCGGAATATGTGTCTGGATCAAAGCTATGTCCTAATACGTGACTTGTAATTAGGTTCTCGAGAGGAGAGGAGAGGAGAGGAGAGGAGAGGAGAGGAGAGGAGAGGCATTTTCGGGTTGACATTGATGAGTTAGAGCTGTGCATGACACAAGGCAGCCCCAGTGGAAAGCCTTCAGGTTTGTTTAGGGAGAACTGACATCCCAAGAAGTTGCCACATTGCAGCATTTGGAGATGTTCCATCTGTCTGCACCACTGCACACTCATGCAAGTAATAAAGATTGATTTAAGTGTAATATAAACTGTTATATGGCGAGGGCACAATGTAAACTTCAGCTAAAAAGAAAATACATCCATAGTGTACACAGCATATCTCAATCATAACACTCGAATGTGCACTAAAACGCGTTGTTTGCATTCGAAGACGTCCCTCCCCCAACATGTTTGTTTTACTATGTGGTGTAAGAAAAGGGCCTGTAATTCCATTATTATATAACTATTAAACAATTTAAACGTCAGCAGCTTGTGGTCCATATAGTTAAAATTATTTAGTGTGAACTTACTTAAGTTTTTTAACAAAACATAAAAAATGATGATTGCCGTTTATTACAACTTGGGTCTCATTTTCACAGTTGCAGCCATTAATTTCACTGATAATAATAACATTTTATTAACCAAGAGAATTGCTGGGGTCTGAGAACATCGTGAAAAAGAAGTCTGAGGAGAACATAAAGGCGAGCTGTAGAATTTTTTCCCAAACTGTCAGTTGACTTAGTTCAACTTGACCTGACACCATATTTACTGTTGTTGTGAACACTCACAGTTTTCCTGCGTGTGCAATAAAAGGATTGTTACCAACAATTGGTCCTTTTAGCTCACTTTTGGTTTGTGTGTTTTAGACCAGTAATCTGTCTAAACTGTGTTTCTTCAGCGTGACAGTTTAGAAAAGAAGACCAAATTGTAACAAACATACCCCCTTTTAATGTTATTTCTTTTTTGTCTCAGCAGCTATTTGGCTTTCATTTCAGCTATAAAGATCAACAAAGTCTCTGCAAAGAGGAGATTTTGGTGGATGAAAGTTTTAAATATAGGACTCTCCCTGGGAGACTGCGGTTTGAGCCCCTGAATTAGGCCTATTATTTTCTTTGTTCTTTTATAAAATTATTATTTTCAGGTTTCAGTCACAGTTTGGTTAGTTTTACACAAAGAAAAACTACTTGGTTTGGTTTAGATAAAGATCATGCTTTGTCTATGCCATGCAGGTGTAAATGGCCACACTGATTATTCCACTGTGGGGGTGAGTAGCATTGCTGTCTACTGAAGCATATAGAAATGCTTCTGCCTTATTTTCATGCAACAGTGAAAAAGCTACACCCTCAATTCATTGCATTGTAGGAGACATGGAAAATCTAGGTGCCATATCAAATATTTTGTACTGCTGCTGTGTTTATTTGGGTTTACCTATAGTTCTGAAACCCCAATAGTCCCAAAAATGTACCATTCGATCGAAAGCCCATTTGTCAGACAGACCGTTATCCCGAAAACAAACACCCCTTGCTCCAAAGACCTACTGCTTAGTTAGTTTTAGTGTTAGGGCTTGATCAGCCTACATCTAATGACTCAGGTGACGGGGGTGCACACCAACTGCGGTAAAAATCTCATGATTTTTTTCCAACATTGAAAATTTGACTGCAACCTTAAAATAACTTGAAATTTTGGTTGGTGTAAGGCCAGGAGGATAGCCCATTAAAGGTAAAACTCTCACAGATTAAGCACCATGGACAGGGAAGGCAGTCACTGAACTAACAACTGCAGGGAAAGTGTGTGTTTTTGGAGCAATAGGCTGTCAGAGAAATGGGCTTACCAGTGGGACATTTTCTGGACTATTGGGGTTTGGGAATAATTGGCTGTCACAACAGTGGTATGGCACCATTTATGCACAGTGGAGCTTTAGCCTAAATGCTGACATCAGTATGCTAACATGCTCACAATGAGTTATCATGCTGATATTTAGGAGGTAAAACTGTATGTTTACCGTGGTTACCACTCTTGTTTAATTGAAATGATAACATTAAATTAGCACTAAACTCCAAAGTAAGACTGCTTGCAGGTATTTGATCATAAACCAAATGGGATGAGATAGATTTTAGACCTGATGATTGCACTAGATTGAGGGTCACAGGATCACCCCAGTTATTACATATAACAGCCATTCATCCAATAGTTGAGATACCATCACTAAAAAGGCTAATTGAGCAAAACATTTAATAAAATATACTTTGAATTACACAGCTTTGGACCAAGAAGCCCAATTAACATTACAAATCAATTCCACATCTACTGTATATGAGGCTGAATATCGTGTTTTGCGGTCTCTGTTGCTACTTTGAATGAATTGTCAAAACAAGGTATAATCAGAGCTAAAAGCGTATCCTAAGTGGCATAATTTCATCCTGCAAAATGTAGCCAGAATGGCTTCATTATGTCAAAAAATATTATGTACTATTTTGTCTTCAACAGCAGCATAGTAAACAGTACAAACAGTAAACCCTCACAGGAGAGTATAGCATGAAGTAAGTAAGCATCACCAGCAAGTTATTTTTACAGTCAGAGGTGATACACGGCCATCCTAAAAAATAAAAGCCTTACCCTTCCTTTGCCCTGCTCAGTAAGTATATGGCAGCGCACATTTTCAAAGGCAAGACGGTAAATCAGCTGTGAAGACTGTGACAGCTGAGGATGCTGTGTGTATGCTCATGTGCAAAGGTTCACGTTTGCCTGTGTGTGATTGTGTATGTGTCAGGCCCGGACTGGGTGTGGCTTCTAAGGCCTGCAGACGAGACAGGGATTCATCCTGTCTGACTGCAGCTTATCACCGGACTGGCTGTCACCTAATGAGATATCAGCAACCCTGCTTTTAAAATGTGCAGGACAGAAAACACATGCATAAACAGAAGAACTCCTGACTAACCAATGATTTGTCTAGACGGGTTCAAAGTCCATCCATAACAATATTTAAGTTATGACTGCCTCAGTGTTTTCCTTCTTGATTTGTAGCCTCTGAAGCTGTATTAAATGGAGTAAAAACACAGACTGTAGGGATTCACTCCCTCTTTGGGAAAGCACAAAACAAATTATTGTCTGCATGTAAATGTTCTTCAGCATAGTTTTCGCATACATGCTAGGTCTGATCTGTGAGGAACAAAAAAAGAATGTGCACAACCAGAGGCTCATTTCCATTTTTAGGGGGGGCTCCCCAAAATTCAGGTGTTTTATTGGCCAATAGGATACTTTGCACATTCTGCATCAAATTAGGGTTCAGCTCATAAAACTTAGTTTAGTTACAAAAAAATGCAAGGAAAAAAGAAAGAGAGAGATGAAATGTACAGTACGAGGATGTGGAAATATATTTCATAATTAACTATATGCCAATATAAAATCAGCTTTATGCTTGGAAGGTACAATAACTACATTGACAATGAACATCTGTATATCTAAATACAGATACAGATAATATGTCTGTGCACCTACAGGCATACTGGTATTGTTATTCTGTACTTTTACTGTATTATTTGCTTCATATTTTGCTTTTTTAAATTTTCACTACTTGCATTGAGAAACAGCTGAGATGTATCACGGTGACATTGCTCTGAGCTCCCTCACTTCAGCTCAGTTCAGTCATTACAAAGGGAGGATACAGGACTACAAACATTTGGAGTCCAATGAGCCATGTCCTCACACTGATCTTTCTAATGCCGCGAATGCCCAAACCACAGTGACAATGAGTGACAGTCCACATTCAGAGGATCATCTCCATTAGCCCTCATTGTATCTGCATCCATCTCCACATTCCTCCGTAGGCCACGTGTCAAGGGGTGATAGGCTATGCTAAATGTGATGCATTAGGTGCCAGTGGGTAAACAGAGGCTACCAAAAGTGTTATTGGTGCTTCTACAACAGTAATGGAGATCCAAATAAAGAATAAAGGCTTCAGCATGTGTGTTGCAGTTTTTGGATCACTGGAGTTGAAGGGCATTCTTTCCAAAGACGAGGGGACTAAAAGAGGGACACCGCCAACTGCAGTTGAGATCCCAGATGATGCAAAACGCCCTAAACAGTGAAGAGAACTAATCGCCGTTGCTTAAAGAACGGAAAAATGTGTGTGTGTGTTTGTGAAGCTGATGTTTTTCCAGCCCATCTGGAGCCATCATAGTCCTGTCTGTTGACCTCTGTCGTGAAACGGGCGTCTGTCTGCAACTGTGACGCAATGACAGCAGACATTACTTTTGACTGACAAGGTGGAGTGAAGGCCGAGGCATGAAATAACAAAGTCCTCGACTTCGGATCAGACTTTGTGAGATAAATAGATTAATAGTTCAGCAATTTGTTGGATGTTTTACAGAGGAATCAAATAATTCTGGATATGACATATTTCAAGAGTCTTTCAAGAGTAATGTCAGTTCATTAGGTCTTGTTCATGCATTGATCTGGAGCACATATCAGCAGACTTTAGAGGACCGCACATAAAACAGCAAGTATTATACAATTTGGTAATGCAGGTATCGTTCATTTCATTGTGAGTCCAGGTTTGTCCCTTGCCAGTCCACATTTTGGTAGCAAATGCACTGCTAGATCACCAGTCACCACAACAGGAAAACAGTTTTTGACCAGTGAAATGACACATAACATGGTGTGCTTCTGTGATTGGTTCAAATGGTGTTCGATCGCCCTTCAAGGTGGACGAGAGAGCGGTTGTTTTGTTCGCACCAGAGTTCAAGCCAGGTGTTCACACCAATCCAAATGAACCACACCAAGGGGGTGAACACTCCAGGGTTCGGCCGACCTTAGGCTTCAGCAATTCATTCATTCAGCGAGTCACAGTCATAGTTTTTCTTTTTTTATTGGGGGATTGTTTCTGGCAATTGTTGTATTTTTATTTAACTAATTTAACGATCTGCTGAGTGAGAGTTGCCAGCCAACAAGTGCACTGAGCCGGAGGATGAGTGAGAGGAAAACAGTCTGTAGAGCCAGACTATTTTCACTATCTAATGCAGTGAATTGAGACTTTATTTTGACCAAACCAGAGTTTGTGATTGTTGGAACAGTGGAAAGACTAACAGAGATGGTTTGGGTGAGTTTTACATTGTTTTTGAATGAATTATGTTTTACGATGAGTTAACAAGACAATTAAAGTTGTCTTATCGTTCAGTAAAAGGCAGAAACTTGGATTCAGAAGGTATGTGGTTGTATATTTCTGTTTATTAACCAAAACCGGCTTAAGAATGTTTAATTTCATTCCACTTTGTGAGTTTATTTTGTTTACTGGATGTAGCGAATGTACGTAGCACAAGTACACACACCTCTCCAGGCTGAAACTCAGGAGGACGAGAGGTGGGATGGGGGGCGAACATATCGACAGTCCTGATCGATGGGCAGACGGTTGCTGGTTGGAAAATTTTAACATACACCCCAACCACAGGTCGACTAGACTAAACAAGACTAGTGTGAACATGATATGAGCACACAGAAAAGCACTCTCATGAGTGCACAAGCTCAACCCTCAATACGCACTGTGTGTTATTGTCACTGCAGCTTTGAAGCCCTAGACATTAGCACAACCTTTGTTTTTATTAATGACAAATCAGACCGCCTTGTCTCCCTCTAAAATCCATGTGCCTGCCCATTGCCACCATTAATCATGGCTAGAAAACACTAAGCTGTCCCAAATGCATCGGGCATGCAGGACGCCCATGAAAAGCCTCATCCAAACAGACTGTGACATAAACTGCAGGATTTCCCAGGTGTTTGGGAGGCATGACATCACATCGCCTCCGTCTGAACACAATGAGGACTTTGAGAGGTGCCGGTGAGAACAGTCAGCAAAACAAGCTCAGCACCATACATCAACAAAAAGGCCCCTTCTAAATAATATGGAAAGTGGAGATGAGAGCCAAAGCAGTTCGCAGGCAGCTGAATCCAGTTAACGCCTGGAAAAAATTATAGAAACATTTGACTGGGGGGGTTAGAGGAGGGAACACACCAGTGTCTGACAATTTGGAGGGGCGTATGTGTGTGTGTGATGACAGCTGAGGGGGGTATACATATTCAGAGAAACAACATTCTTTCTCACAGCGTGACTCTATGTAGACATGGACTCCTAGCTTGTCTATTTTTTGATTCTGGGAGTCTGGAAACAACTGGGTGTTTGTGTGCGAGCCCTAAGCTGTCAGCTTTACCTTATTAAAATGTCATTGACTCTTAAACTGCATATTTATGCAGTGTTAACCAGCGCCTGATGGCAGAGCTCGCATATAGTTTCGTTCTGGCTGGCAGGCTGAGTCAGACAGACTGTGTCACCCAGAGATAAGCTTTATTACACAATGTATGCACAGGGCCTGTTTGATTGATGCTTCTCCATTATTATTATGTTCTGGCAAGGTAATGTATTCCAGGCCTCCATAAAAGACCAGTTCTAAATTAGTTGTGTCAAATTGTGGCGGCAGAAGTGTTGGCCCTATCTCTCCTATCTGTACATCGAAATGAGGTTGCGCTGACATTGTGGTGGGGGGGCAGAGGCGATGTTCAGTGCAGCCGCAGCAGCAGGAAGCTCAGCAACCCTGGATTTCTTTCCCATTAAATGATAGCTTTTTTTCAGTCTCAATGTAAAATAGACTTTCAGTCCTCACAGGTCCAGGGTATCAATTAATAAGAGCAGGGGAAACAACTCGCAGCTTGTGTTTGTTGGATTCCTCGTGCAGCTAGGGAAAATTGTAAGAGATTGTAAGACTGCAGGGAAATCAGATTTGTTTCTCAAATCAGTTCTTTTATGACAAACTGTCTGCACTGTTATTTGCACGTGATCAGATAGGATTTGCGAGTAGAGGGTGACAGAGGAGTCAATTTTCACTCCTGCCCCATCCCACTCCTGCAAAAATACTCCTCCCATCCCAATCCTATGACAGAGTTAAAAAAGATCCTGTCCCGTCCCAATCCCAGAAGAACTCCACACAGGTCATGCACTGGACAGATGGCTGCAACCAGCCACCAGAACAGACAGAAGAGAATAACAGAAGACAACAGAACGAATAGTATTATGTTAAAAATAAAGAAAATAGCATTTTTCCATGTTAGAACTGCATATTTATGTAGAAAAAAACTGGCCTATTATTATTATGATTCTTGCTCCCACCTGCTCCTGTTTCCGGTCAGCCTCTAGTCAAGACATTACCTGCATGGGTTGCTGTGGTAACAATGTAGGCATCAATGACTACGTTCGCTGGTGATGCAGCTTTCCATCACTGAGGCATGAGAAATTCCAGAGGCCTCCCCCAAAAGTCCTAACAATTTATTTCAGCATCTGTCCATGATAGTGATTCTGAATATTTGAAAGGCTTTTAATACTAATTTTCTGCAGTATCAATACACCAGTAGCAGCTGAGCTGAGCTGAGCAGCCTCTGCACATAGCCTCGCCACCTTTGACTATCATTAGAGGTAAAAGATAAGATTAAGAGGCCTGATAACAAACAGAATAACAAACTATTTTTTTCTAAAAGGGTTTCTTGTCATCATGTAAAATCTAAAATTTTATGCACTCAATACTGTGTCAGTTTTTCCCAGTGGTACTGAAAATGGCATCAAACATTGAGCAAAACATCGAGCAAACTAAACAAACAGGGTCACTACAAAGTCTGCTGCAACTATCCCCCCTATCTTGTTCTCCTTCTGTGTTGTCTGCCCTCTCTTCTGTTGCCGGTTGTCACAACGTTTCAGAGTGACAGAGACACAGAGTGTCCCCATAAGCGTAGTAAAAGCTGTCAGTCTCCAGCCTGGGGCGCACGGTGCAAGGAGAGACGGAGAGGCGCTGTACTGCTGTCAGAGGACGTCTGACTAAGATTACTGCACAGGAATAAATGACAAAATAACAGATTCTGTTTATTTCTCACTTTCCCCCTGATGGTTTGAATAACTCAATAGATTTGTCAATAGTTGCTTGATTCATATATTCAATATTTTGGCAATCAAAAGAGACCTACAGCTATAGGCAGGTAGTGAGGCATTATGAGGGGGAGCACGCAACCTTTCAAAACTCGAAAACGTCTATAAAACACAGGCAGTTTGTTACAGTACTGAATCTAACTAACATTGACACAGACAGACAACAGTGTTTATATTTTGATTTTTTCCGGTAAACACCCTGGATATTGGCAGGAACATGTCCCTACTGTCCCCACCCAATCCAATTGTCCTCAGAATTGCGTTTCAAACTACCTCCAAATGTGGCTTGGATCCGATTTACAAAAATCGCATTTTGTATGTTTTTTTGCTGTCAACACTTTCTGTCTTATCATCTGGATACAATCTGGTTATGCCAAAAAACAGATTTGGGCCGACAGTCTGAAGGAGGCCTAAATCATCTCTTTAATAAGCATTTTCAAAGCAATGGGGCTGATTCCTCTCATGCATCTGCGTTCCCCATCCTCATTACATATGAAAGGGAGTTGACGCAACCTTGGCCGGACTTTCATTTTATCACTCTCTGTCATCCTACGAGTGGTCAAAGTGATATGAAAGGTTGTGTTACGACACCACGTTTTATTCTCATTTCCCCTCCTTTGGCAGCTCATCAGAGTGAGAAGGGTCGCTTCTTTGTCGGTCAGACTTTATGGTAAGGTGTGTGTGTGGAATGTAACACTTTGACCAGGTTGAGAATTGGAGGAAAATTGACAAAGCGTAGCACCCACTCACATGCACAACACACTGGAGCTGCGTGTGGGAGGACAGAGCAATATGTTTGGGGTATAGAGGGGAACACTCCAGGGAAACATCCACATACCTAACTGTTAGCCCAGATGTGGTTCTGTTTCGATTGTCAGAGCAGTCACATCTGTCTCGGCTCTGCGATCACTGTGCGTGGGTGTCTCCATGTGTATAACTGTGTATAAATATGTCTGTGTGTGTCAGTTTCCCAGCATATGGGGCTGTGAGCGTCTGTCTGTGTGTACACTATTTGTCTGCATCCTCACTGGTGCTGATGGATCTCAGTTAATGTTCTGCAGCACAGGGACTCTCATCCCTTAATAGCTTTAGCAGTTTCACCCTGTGAAGGGTCCACCTGACTTCAGCCGAGGCTGCGGGGTAGTTACCATTCTAACAGTTGAGCAATGTTTATGGCTTTGATGGCTTTACTTACCCTGCAGTGATTAACTTTAAGTGACTTTGTAGTAAAGATAGACGTTTAAGATGCAGTTGCACAGTTAAAGGCTGTGCTAGCCCAACTTCAAACAGAGAAGAGGTTCAAATACAGACCGAATATACAGCTTTGATTGATCAGTGCATTTGAAGTTTGCACATTAGCCACGGGCGTTTTCAAACTTTAGCAGCATTAAGAACAATAAGCAAAGATTTACACATAATCTTGTCTTATTT
>JAJHUR010123208.1:0-14853 GCA_027495735.1 Lutjanus campechanus | reverse complement strand
ACTTTGAGTCATTCTGCGCTGCAGATGCGTTAATTGCGTTAAAATTTTTAATCAGATTAATCATGATGATGGATTAATCCGCGTTAACGCGTTAATTTTGACAGCCCTAAATTTAACATATACGTATGCTGACCAATTGGCATATGTATATGTTAAATTAAAGGAACATTGAGAAAATAAAGAATAAAAAAAAATAGCACTGTTCAGTATCAGTCAATTGCTGAATCTTTTAATAGCGTCAGTCAATAAAGGGCAGGTTGTAAAACAACAAGCATTGCTTGTCAGTATTTCCATCTGCCACAGCTCTTCTTGTCCTCATGAATGTTCCCCATTGTGCTAAAACTAGCATAGTTATGTGCATTATATGTTCTGTAAAAAAAAAATTCATATCATTGCACAGGTGCACAGATATATCTGTGATAGACCATATTGGGCTGATATAAAAGGATATTTACGCTCAATATGAGACATAATGTTTCCTTGGGAAACGATGCTACTTATGCATAGTGTCAAATGACATTCCTGAATTTAAGCCCTGCAGAGGGTCACACGGTGGGAAAAAATATACTGCAATGGAATAAAATGGACTTTCAGCTTTTAGAATAAACGTGAAATTATTTTATTGTACAGGCTGCCAAACTGTGCACTGAGTTGAGTTATTTGTATGCACCGACTTCCACCTCAGTATTTTTTTTCTATTTTGAGTCTGTCCCCATTTGACTCTCAGGCAGCCCAGCACAAATCAGTTCCTGTTTGTACCTTGTTGTTATTGTGAACTCCATAATTTGATGTTGCCAGTCTCTGTTAGCGAAGGTATTTATTTGTGTTAATGTCTCACACTGCAAGGCTTGTCTAGATATCAGAGTTTTGGGGACTCAGACGGCTTTAAAAAGCTGTTGGCAGACTCACTGGTCTGCATCCTGAAAGGAGAGACTTTAATTCTTTGAACATGAAAAAAAATTACCTTTCACAGCAACACAGCTGTTTGCTGAGTCAGCAAAACTCAGGAGACAACTTGATTCAGCATTTTTTAAATCCACCTGGGATGCCAAAATTTTGCAATGAAAAACAAATTTAATCCTCAGCCCATGTGTCTGCCGATCACGGCTGCCACTGTGGTTGATGTGTTTGTATCAACAGTGAAATTTGTTGAAATGAATTCAATTTGTTGACATGAAAAGTACAGGAAACTGCTTTGAAATGTTGTTATTATTGTGCATGATCGTTTATAACCTTTGCCTCTAAATCATTCTGTGTTTTGTAGGTGGCATTATTGGGGATAGACATTTGTGGTGCATTTGTGGACCGTCTGGGGGAGCGGTTCAAAGGATACCTGGGCACAGGTAAGATATCTATCCTGTCCACACCCTGCAATCCTTTTGGTCAGACCTTCTCAATTTTTTCTCAACCAAGGACCCTTTGCAAGTTAGAAAATACACTGGGACCCCCTCATGTACATCCCTTGCAGTAATTTGAAATAGCCTATATTTTTATAGAAAAATAAATATAAAATAACCCTAATAAAAAAGAAATATAATTGGCCTAGACTAATTTAATATAATTATAATTTAATATTCGGGGAAAAGCAGTTGGAAAAGCACATGCTCCATATACGGAGGCTGAGAGTACTTTTTATGTTTTGTGGTGATTTACTTGTCCCTGAAACAGATAACAAATCTGTACAAACATGTACCTGTACCAACCTGTTGTCAGGCATTATATAGCCCAAACAGTCATCTTTTGCAAAAGGGATTATATGAATGTCATTCTTTGTTCAGTTCATCCGGCTCAAAGTTTAATGTTCATCCTTCCATTATCTTAGATAGTGAGTGCTAGTCATGGACAGATTTGCTCACGTGGCTTGAGTCCAAGTAGATTCTGAGGTGAAAAATGGAAGAAATGAGCACTATTTCCCAAATTCTAGTCAACAACTCTTGTGTACTCTTCAGCATTTTGGCTTATGTCCTTCCATTTTGTCTCTCACTTCCACTTTGTGGTTCCTCTGAGACAGACCAGCGTCACTGCTCTAAAGCCTGGCACCACCCCACTCTCTCTGTTATACATCCTTTAGTCTCTATATATAGGCTCTGAATTGTCTGCCGTACTGTAGCGTTGTCCATTACACCCCCAAAACCACACCTCACATTCATATGACCTCATACACTGAATCTTGTATCAGATTTCATGCTCTGTTAGTGCGTATGTGGGTGTTATGTCAGTGCCAGCCCTTGTGTGTGTGCCCGCTGAAGGTGTCACCAGCTGTCTTTGTCAGCCAGACTGGCTCCTGTCCCCAACACACACACTCAGTCCTGCAGTGCAGCTCAGGGATGACTGGACCTGTCACACTGTGCAAAGTCTGCCACCACAGACACACACACACTTTATCTTGCTCACTGTCTAGGACGGTGCCTTACCCCAGCTCTGTGTATCAGAGTGTGTGTAACAGAAGTGTGTGTTTCAGATTGATGGTAAAAACATGTCTCTGAGCCACTGCTGCCTCTGGAATCTCCCTCCCTCCATCTGACTTCCATCTCTCCTTTCCTGCGCTCTCTCTTTCCTTCTCCCTGCACCCACCCTCCTCCCACACACACTCAGAGGAGAGGATGATGAGATCATTGTGAGTGAGTGATTGTATTGATCTACAGGACTGACTCATGGAGGGCTGCTGCTATTACACTCTGTGTAATGCACTGACATTATGCTGTTGGCGATCTTGCAAAGTAACTCCCAGAAATGGAGCTGAAACAAACAATTAAATTCAAACTTTATCAGAGATTTGAAAAAAGATATTAAAAAAACAAGACATTACATATAATATATTTCAAACTATGGGCACAATAAAAGGCCATGATTTAAAAGAGGTGAAATATATATATCAATGCCTTACATATTGAAAACTATACCAATACCACTATACCAACTATACCAACAGCTGCGATTGGTGCCATTTAGTGCATTTTTTTCTTAAGTATGTTTATTAAGTTATTTGTTCTCTTTTCATAAACACAACAATAACAAGGAGTACAGCACAATATAGGCCTACACAATCAGCATTAATAGTAGCTGGAAAAATATAATGGAAAGAAAACTACAGAGCAGATCCACCAGAGAAGCTTCAACCTTCACCATTTTTAAGAGAACTACCAGATCCTGGTTAATTGAACTGTATGCTTTATTTATTTATTTTTGCTATACTGTGTTGTGTTTTTGCTTAGTTATATGATATTTTGCTGTATACAGTTTTCTATCTTTTTACCTCACTGTTCCAATGTCTTGACACTATAATACTTAAACTGGATAACTCTTTTCAGGCCCAGATGTAAAAAAGAGTTCAGTTTACAAAGGGGCATTACAAGTACACCATCATAAGCGAGGTTCAAAAGAGGGGTCTATTATTAATCAAGGAGGTTGCTTACAAGTGTTGAAACCACTTCCGTTTTGAAGAGTGGAGCAAACAAGTCAAATATTCAAGAGGAAAGCTCTCTAAGGTGATCTCATGCTACATCTTATGTTAGATAAATGCAGGATTATTTCATTCTCAGAATCATTTAGCTGGCATAAAAATTTGTACATGAGATTTCTTAAGACAGTCTGAAAAGCCTTGACTCCTGCAGACACAAACATTTCACATACAGGTCATATAAGGCTGTTTGCACTTTATAATGCTTAATGTTTTGCAATGTGACGGATGAAATAAAGTGATGTAATTGGCCAGCTGGCAGCTGTATGATTTGCCAGTTGGACCGCCATGTTAAAAAAGATGAAACAAAATGAGTCAACTTGTCGCATACAGGCAGTGTGTCTGAGTGTGTTTTCATCCTTACTACAGAAGATGACGTTGTGTACAACAATGCCCCCCTGTCATTTTTTCTGTTTGAGAGTATTGTCCTTGTTGCCATGGCAACCAGCTGTTATGGTAACATAATGTACGGTCGCATGCACGAGCACACACACATGCACACAACACAGGAAAAGGACAGATGACATCACTCCCCTCGCTGAAGTTTCAGAATAGGAATGTGGGTAGGAGTGTGTGTGTGTCTGTGTATGTGTATGCCATTCTGTGTGTATTTATCTCATTGCATGAATGTCAAAGGGAGGTTTTGAGTTTTATGTAACTGTGAAAGTGTAATGTTTTCCATTTGATGGTCAAACAGAGGAAGATTCACAAGATTTGGCATTTTGTCTGTTTGAACTCTGTTATGGGTTTGCCATTTAAAGTTTAAATGGCCGCATGTTACATGTTTTCCATTTTGAGCTTTAAAGGATGAGGCTGATGATGCTTTTGTTACTATCAACAGTTTTCTAAAACCATGTATAGTCCACCTTTTAGTATTTTCTGACTTCCCTACAATGTCTGTGGCTCTCATCCAGACGCCCACTGGTTCTAGGGTTTGGTGATGTGTTAAAATGTTCCCTCCAGGTAGTGTCAGCCTATCAACTGGCAATTGCAGATTGCTGATATTCGTGGAGGTGTGTGTGTCTCATGAGTTTCATCTGGGAAATGTGTGTGAGATGTGATTTCAGTACATAACATACTCTATATACATTTGCTTCATCCAATAAATAGGCAAAATAAACTCACGAAGTGTCAAAAATGGAAATATTCTTACACCTGTTTTCCACATTCAACAGAAAAATACAACCGTACACCTTTTGATATAAGTTTCTCTCTTTCACCAAACTAAGACTGGCATAATTGTCAACTCATTGTAAAACGCACTTCATTCAAACTTGACAGTAAAACAAAATAAAATCTGACAAACCCTTCTTTGTTAGTCTTTCCACAGTTTAGTCACAATCAGTTCTTCACTGCTTAAATGTGAAAATATTCTGGATCCACAGGCTGGTTTTTCTTTCAGTCTCTGAGAGCCTGTCCCTGAGCAGTGGCTCCCACTCCTTTTCTGGAAGTAAGCCATTTATTTATCGAAATAAAATGACAACAGTCAACCAAAAAAGAGCGAGGAACTCAGCCAGTTGCCAGTAGTGAATATATTCATCCAATTGCCCAACTCTAATTGGTTCCTTCTGAAGAATTTTAAAAATGAGTCCCAAATATTCTCTTTCATTAAAAAGCTAAATAATTTCTTAAAACAGCTGGACACTAGTTTTTAAGCAAACGTTACTCAGACAGAAGTCATTAGTTAATTTGTTGGGGACTATCTTCAGCTTCGAATTTAGTATTTGTGAGCACGGTGTGTGTGGGATTGACTCAAAATAAACTAAAGTAATCGTGTTCATCATAACAAAGAAACATGTCAGCCCATACAACATTTTGTCTCACTGATGTGCTTTTAATAGCTTTTGGACAACGTGGAAATCTATGACACAGAGGAAGAAGATATAGATAGATCTCAAATAATAAATGGTTCCTGTTCTCACTGAGTTGGAGGTGGTGTTTGTACTCAATATTGTTAATATGTACTCAAAAAAAAACAAAAAACTCCAATACACACACTTTTAAAACGATTAAAATACCTTTATTGTCACAGCATGGTCATGCTAGCCCTTGACTCCCTGACAAATTTATATGTAAAATAAATAATTGTTGATTCTTGTCTTTTCAGGAATTTGTTGATTAGAGGAGAAATAAAGAACATCACCACAATCATCCTTAAATAATCTCTTCACTGAAGATTATTTATCCATATTGGCACCCCCAAATGCCAGGTTTTCAAATAACAAAAGCCGTAAAGTATCTGCTCAGCTGATATCAAAGCTGAAAATATACTTACAGTGGAGGCTTCTGCTGTCTCTGTTCCTCATTTCGTCGAGGATTAGAGTAACCATCTGAAACATTTGTGTAGTTACCAAAATCCTTATAGTTCACTTGGCCGCCAGCATTTTAAGGGTATTACTTTTCATTCTTTACAGTGTGTGTCACTGCATTACATAGGCCGCGCTACTGGAGCAGTTGTGTGTTAGATAAAGTGGAACTGACATGAAAGCATTTGATGATCTTGACATTATTTTAGTCACGGTCCATTTCTCATTTCCTGTCCTCGCTTTCCACTCGTCTTGTCATAGCCCTGGTGGTCTTATTAGAGCCCTGTTGTCAATGGTGGTATTTATTAAGGTTTTACATTACAATGAGTTTTTGTCCGGTTCTCTCTCTCACACACCCACAGACTGCAACTAATGCTAGTCTTACTGTATATCTTTGGGTGTTTTAAAAGCGCTCCACTTGGGGGCAGTCTTTATTTTCCTTGGCATTTAAATTCAGTAGAGACTCAGTGTCATGTGTGGCCTCATTTCTCCCATACTTGATGTAAATACTACACATGATACTGCATTTTTTAATCGACTCATCGCTACTGCTCTGTCTCTCTCCCTTTGTCCATCTCTTTTTCTGTCTGTAGTTCTGCCAGCTCTGGTGGACAGGCTGGGGGATGGAAAAGACCAGGTCAGGGAGAACAGCCAAGCTCTCATCCTTCGCTGTATGGAACAGACTGCCTCGCCCATGGTGAGACACACACACACACCCAGACTTGAACATAAAAATCAGAATCTCAGGACCCTGACAAAACAATGACAGATGGTGATTGAGATCATTTAGACATAAATCAAGACTTAACATCAGTTTTTCCTCAAAATACAGTAGTTTCAGGACTGTTTAGGGTAGAGGGAAGAACCCCAAAAGGTTTTTAGTGTCTGAGATACCCCCACAACAATATTTTCATATTCTCTTAGGTCTCCTACATATGAAATTGATTCTTGTCTAAAAATATTTTACTGCAGAAGTGGTTAAATTGACAGATATTGTTACACAGGCCATAAATAAAGTCAGGTCGAATAGGCAATGATACATCTGAATTCATGTAATTTCATAATGAAAGCTCTGATTTATCAATGACAGTGTCTAGTGGGATTTGGCAAAACAGAACATAAATATCCTGACGCATAGAGGAAATACAGCACTATAAAACAGGGATACAAAAACTGAAGTATTAAATATGAAGGTCTATGAGAAATATATTCATTTACTTTTAGGCAGCCTTGGCTGGGATAGTCCCAGAAATGCCAACCAGAGTTTGCTCTAAAGGTCTGACTGATGAATCCAGCAATATATGATATGCAACTGCAGCAGGTATGGTCAGGGGTCTGCATTAAGAAATGTATGACATGTAAAAAGTAATGAAGTAATAATTTGCACTATTACATACTCAAATATGAATTATGTAACACCCATTAAAACGTAAGGCACAGCTCATCGAGGCTCAGTTCAATTGTTATTCCAGTTATTCAGAAGAATGCTCGATCAAGATGCAAAACACAGACAGCAGACAAATCACAGCTACCTCCACATCAATAGACACTCACTACAGTAGAAAGGCACTCTATGTTTGGGGCTCCCTCTTCTGGGTATTATAGGACCTACACACACTACATATCTACTATGCTTTGTGTTGGCTACACAACACAACACACATGCACATCTCCACAGATTGTAGCCTCCTATGTACTCTGTAATCTGCTCAAACCCCTGATGAGCTGCCTGGCAGGACCTTCCTCTGCTCGTTCCTACTGACACACTCTTTCTCTCCCTCTCCCCTTCACCCTCATCTCTCCCTTTTTTTCCCTCCCCCTCCTCCTCCATCCAGTATATTTGGGAAAGGCTACTTCCTGGTTTTAAACACAAGAACTTCCGCAGTCGAGAAGGAATCTGCCTCTGTCTCAGTGCCACGCTTACCACGTGAGTAACTTCCCCTTTTTCATCTGTATCACTTCCAGGGTGAAATGTCAAACAAAACATTGTAAACTGTAAGACTATTAAATACAGGCATAATTTCTCTAATTTTGTGGGCAGAAGGTCATACCACATTCTTTACAATTTACAATTCAATTTAAAAAAACAAACAAACAGAATATATTGTATATCTAATTGTATTTACTACAAACCAACACATTGATTTCTTAAATATTTACTGATAGTTCATTTCTGATGGAGATTCTGTAGTCTTAATCTTATACCATACATCTTTAATGTCACTAAATGAATATTGTATTCTAAGATATGCCCCATATGTTTGTTCAAGAAACACACAGTCTCTGTCTGCAGAGTTAAGTTAATCTTCTTAACTGTTTGTGTGACGCTGTAAAGGCACAAGTGCTTCAAATGGCACCACTACTTTTGTCATGTGATGTTAGCACTCTTCAGACATACGTGCTGTTTGCCTAGCTTTCAGAGAATAATCTGTTCTCATTTCACCCCAGCCTTAAGTTGTCAGGCCTGATGGAGGACTTGCATTTTTAAATCAACATGAACAAATAATTGGAATGAGATTTTATCTTACAACTGCGCTCCAAAGACAATATGCAGGTCCCTTTAGAGACAGAAGCCAAAGGAGGTCAAAAAGATCACATCTGAGAAAATAAAAGAAAAGTTTGTTTGCCCTAGAATTACAATTGACATAGTTCTGTTAACACAGACACAGTCAGGGATTTTAGAGAGACACGGCTGTCATAGTTTACCTGCATTTTGCAAGCTCAAAGTGTTATCAAACACACACACACCTATAGACAAAGAGTCAATAGATGCTTGTTTGTTTCCACCTTGTTTGACAGCAGTTCAGATCTGTGCAGGTTGTAGTTTACTCTATTTTCCACCCTATGGTTGCCACACAAATCTGGGCTATTAGGATCACAGTGCTAATTTTAGCATCTTTTTGCTAATGGAAAGTGACACTGTTGTACTAAATGCTAAGCTGCTACCTGATAGTAAAGTTAAAGATGTTTACTGAGCATATACAGGTATCCATCAGGCCTTATACTCATAATACCATCCTATTTAGTATGCCAAATAAATATTTAGTATATAAACATACATAGTAGGTCAATTGCAGCCTGCCAAAAATACCTGTATGTCCTACCGCACCTGGTCACAATTTGCAGTGGGAGAGCCAGCATGCTTTTCTGGCTATTCTAGCCCACTATCCTCTGCACAGTGGATGATACATCGCATTGACTGAGCTGTCGATAGAGTCCAGACAGATGCAGCTCATTAGCTGCATTCCATATAGCTTATTTTATCTTTTTCCTTTAAATTTGCACTGTTTACTGCAACGGATTTACTAGCAAAACTGTCAAAGTTTTAGTTGCAATGTTATAACAATATACTGTGTCCCAATTGTATGCATACTGAATACAACAGTTTGTACTTTGAAAGGGCAGCTGCGGTACACACGAAAAGTAAAAAGAAATGTTAGCTCCAGATATCATACTGTCTGGAAAAGCTCAATGCAGTGCAATTTAAGAAAAACACACGGAAATGATCAATGCACATCACATCACATCACATCACATCACATCACATCATTATGTTGAATTTAGAAAAATGCTGCAAGTAAGTAAAAGTTGTGAAAGTGAACAATGCATGCAGCATAATGCAAATACAGAGACCCTGCAGATCACACACACTTTCTGTGTGACGCTTAACTGTTGAACTCCTTGACCACTTGTCGACAGGGTGGGAAAATGATCAAACCATTTTAATCTTAGTTTTAACATTTTGATTGCATTATTTCAATATTATTGGAGATATTGGCTGAACACTTGATGGCAGCAACTTAATCAGTTTGGGTGACCCCCCCAAAACTTGCTGTGCTGACACAATGTTTGTTTTGTCAAGTGGTGAAGATGTATTTCTCATTTGCTTGTGTTTTCTTAATTTGCAGTGTGCTGTGCTCTCTTGGCTACCTTAAATTTATTTTTTTATTATTGATGAAGCACAATTTACATAGTCGTGTGTGCCAAATAAGTTCAGTATATCCTAGGGGTCATAAATCAATTTACAATTTAGACCGGCTTTTAAAAATTCATTCCCTTCCTCCTGAGAATAGAAGCCTTTTCCTCATTCCAGAAAAAGTGATATGAATGGAGGGGCAAGATTTTCATTACACATTTACACATACTTGACATGGTCATGAATAAATATCATCCCTCTCATTCCTTTGTCATCTGGTGGCTCTCTTTCAGGTACGGAGCCCAGCCGCTGAGTCTTAGTAAACTAGTTCCTCATCTCTGCACTCTGACTGGAGACCAGAACCCACAGGTAAGAGACACACAGCGCTTCTGCAGCATGATTTATTATCAACATACTAGCATGTCTATGCTGACGTTTCTGTGTGAGTACATGTGAGTGGGCAGAGGTCAGTGTGTCTTCCTTGTATCAGTCTGTAGCTCAGCCTGTGGTTTAACTCTCAGCATCCACAGTGTGTTGGCAGCTCAGTGATTATTACAGTTATTAGTGAGGAGATGGGCTCTGTAGATTCCCCCACCCAGCTTCACTGCTGAATCATGAGCACCAGCACCCAACCATTAACCCACACAACGGTACAAGCTCAATGTGTGTGTGAGTAAGAGAGAGGGATAGAGAGAGGTTAGTTTAACCTCCTGTGGAGTTGCACCCCAAAGCTGAAATCTGCTCCTGTCGTCTACCCAATGATTATCTACCCACATACTGTCCTGGCCAATCAACGTCCTCAGCCAGCCCGCCCACCCTCAGTTGCAGAGAATCCCTTTAACAGCCTTCCATTACCCAATCACAACAGTGCTCACAACATGACTAGCAAATCAAATGTCTCCCATTAGGGGCATGAGAATAGGCCCTTAAGGATATATTTTTAATGTGTTTACGTATGCAACTTTTTGTCTGTGTAATCCTAGACATTGGAGATAGATTGAATGGCATTATTAAGGAATGTAGAGCACAGTCTTTTTTAAAATTTACTTATTTATTTTCTACAAGGTTTGCAGGTGTGTATCAACAATCTCTGTTAATAACATGTCATATATGTATACTAAGGCACTGGTAAACAGTTAAATAAATAAAACAGATAATAATAAACTAATTAAAATAAGTACTTTTTCCCTTCTCTTAATAAATTCATATATTAACATTTTAGTCACACTTCAGCCATACTGTTAAGCAGTTCAGGATTCAGTTTAGTGACACAAAGCATGCATCTGCATTTTGATGCACCTTATCCATGACCCTCGCCTTTTTGCCTTTTTGTGTGAGCAGGTTTTTTAAATCGGTTAATGTCTGCTGTCTTTAGGTACGGGAGGCCTCGATAACAACATTGGTCGATGTTTATCGTTACGTTGGAGAGAGGGTTAGAGCAGACCTGGGAAAGAGAGGACTGCCTGCTGCACGGTGAGTTATCTATCAGCTTTCTCTCTTTGTGAGCATTCATAATATGGCCTTTTGTATATGTGCATGTGTGTGTGTTGCGTTAGACTTTCTCATGATCCATCATTTTAGTGCTTAGCGTTTACTCGTCATTTTAATTTTAATTTTAATTTTTTTATGGTAACGAGACTGCCTGTTTAATAGCTTTCATTTTCCAAAACATGATCATTATATTTATTATATAGAACAAACGAGGAGTGTCAAAGTTTCGATTTTAAATTGAAAATCATTTGAAATGAGCTTTCAGTTTCAATAATCAAATCGAAAAGGCACAATCTGTGATTTTTACACTATGGTTTCTTTCCTCTTCACCCTGGCCTACTTGCCAAAAAACAACGCTTAAAAGACGACACAGCGTAGCTTAGTTGATGTTATATCACACTTGATACCATATAGACTTCATTTAAAGAACATGAACGTGACAGTTGTCAGAGCATATAACCAATGATGTGTTGATCTTTACAAATCTGGACTATGTAATCCAACAATGGCATAGCAGACAGTGCTTGAAAAAATTGTTTAAATCGAATCCTGAGCTTAAAATTGAATTGTGGGTTTGGAGAATTGAGATTATTAATTTATAAGGGCACGGAGAGAAGAGAGAAACAGACACCGACCATGCAGTCACCTTTCATGTCAACAGTGGAGGTCTGCTGACAACACAAACTGCTTCTGCTGGCTGATAAATAAAGTTTTAGCCACTTGCTTGTCTCTCATCCGTCACTGTATCAGTCCATCTTTTTTCACCTCATTTATCAACCACATCATAATTATTGGGCTCAGTGTTGCCAAATTGGTGACTTTCACTAAATTTAACAACTTTTCCGACCCTTGTAGTGTCTTAACTTTAAAAAATGACTAGCAAAAAATTTAGCAACTTATTCAGACCATCAGGGAAAAGACAATAAATATATTAAATTGTAACTCAGTCCCATGCATGCTGTGCAAAGTAATGGAGCCCACAGCTCCTCTGCCAGCAGTGCTCTGTTTCTCCCTCCCTGTCCTCTTGCGCTGTGCCCAGGCAGGTAGATGTGGTGTGTGGGGCAGGTAGGTTCTTGCTCTTTCTCTCTTTCTCTAAAATATGAAAATAGTTGGTTTGATCTCCTCCCTCCTTTCTTAGATTTTTTTAAAAAGGTTTTACTTGAAATATATGATGGATACAGTGGCTCTGTGTTTTAATCTGTCAAAATGATGGATGGCCTTCAGATTTTTCTGTCATTGTTAAAAAAAAAAATTCAGTCAGTGATGGAAATGATTTGTTAATATCTGCTAATCCAGCTTCTACTGCCTGTGTGTATTTGCTCTGCACCACAGGGATGAGTTGTGTGTAGAGGTCTGTGGGTCCCGTGGCCTTGGCACTCAGTCTGTCCCAGGCCACACCATGCACCACTCTGCCCTTCACACACACAGAGGCACTTTCATCCAGAGCACAATGCTGACTGACTGACTGACTGGGGAAGTAGGGTGGGAGGGGGCAGATGGGGCACAAAGGCGTTTGGGTGGAGTAACAGAGTTGGGGAAAAATTGTAGAAAGTGTGTGTGTCTGTTCTCGTCATCTGAAGAGGTCCATTGAGTGGTTTCGTCCTTCTTTGGTCGTCCTGGTTACATGTGCCGGGTTGAGGGTTATTCTAAGCACACAGTGACCCCCACACCTCCCTCTCCCTCTTTCTTCCATGTGTGAGATCCAAGCAGCAGCCAGCGTTGTGTGCTGACTGCTCAGTATGAGTCCTGCGTCTGTGAATGCTGGCTGTGGCCATGTGTCATGTGTTGCGCATATTCAGCCTGTTGGTGTAAACACACTGTCTGTGTATGTGGGATTAATGCAGACTGGTGTGTGTCTGTCTGCTTTAGGTTACATGTATAAGTTTGACAGATGCAGTGATTTAAGTCTGACACTTGGCCTGTTCTTCTGTAAATGTAGTTTACAATTCTTAGGAAATTCTTTAAAATATGCATAGGTCAAATCTGTGTAGTACCTGTATTTATGGATAATATTGGAGCACTGATATGAAGGCTAGGTTGGAGGTTGTGTGTGTATCTGAGTGTGTTTGTGTTAGTATGTGGTTGCTGAGTGGAATGCAGGGCTGTGGCCAGGGTCTTGCTGACCAGATCACATATCAGTTCTGCAGAGCTTGCATCAGATAATGGAGAGAAAGAGGGGTGGGGTAGAAGGCTGAGAATAAAAGGTGGAAAGGTGGAGAGACCATTAGAGAAAAAAGAAAGGTTAAAAATTGGGAGTTGACTGACTTGACTGCCTTTTAATTATATCCTTTAAAACTCAAGACCTAGAGCTCTGTGATTAACCAGATTTAGTTATATAATTACGATTTTAGTTTCCAACGATTATACCAAGATGATCAAGATAAAAATGATTATTGTGCCACATTCTGTTCTTGCAGTTCTCTCATTTGTTGTGTTTTGTTATGAATCCAGCGCACCGATTTCCTTTACAGTGGTGCACTTTCACCCCTCCCTCAAAGCCCAAACTCTCTCTGAGAGCTTGCTGTGGTATGTTTAGTTCAGCTTGAGCCAAGATGACGGAAAGAGAGCCTCTGGTCACTAAGAACATTAAAACAAATTAAATAATGGTGATTTCAGTACTGACTAAAATAATCATGATTATGATTTTTGTCATAATCGAGCAGCCCTATCAAGACCCATATTCAAATTATGTTTACTAGCAAGTAGGGTTGTGCCGATGGGCGATCCGATCGTATATCGGCGATTGAAGGGATGAACAACGATAGTTTTTTTCCCTTGGCGATATTACCAAAGGTTGTGGCTAACGCGCAGTTAAGCGAGCGAGGGAGAGACAGACAGGCTGAGACACGCACACACACACACAGAGAGAGAGAGAGAGAGAGAGAGAGAGACTGGCAGACTGGCAGAGAGACGGGGGAGAGCGTGTGTGCGCGTGCATATGACGGTGGAGCTCACTACAGCTATAATTAATTGATTAACAAGAACAAATCACCATGAATTCAAACACTTCTGACCCTTAATACACTAGATTCATACTTTCCCAAATGACTTCTGTGTTAAATCCTGTCAGAGATGCATCATACGGACGATTTACCTCAAACAGCTGGCGGTAGTGAAATGCGCCCGTCACAGAAGAAAGACGCTAAAATCTCCTGAGGAATCCAACGCGGTGAATAAAAGGTTGTTTTTTAAAATAAATATATAATTCTAACTTGTGATCACTAACTTTATTAAGCCGACTGCATCTAACACAGCGACACGCTGCGTGCAGCCTTATGACGGAGACGCAGTAACGTCTGACCGCGTGTGATCCGTGTCAGCTTATATCATGACTTTAAAAGCACTGAATTACTTGCCTTAACGAATTTCGTTAGAATAAAATATGAAGAATTGTAAAATATAATTTCTATGAGGCTATTCAGTCAGCCAGCGATAGATCACAAGTAATTAACTTGTATCATCCTGCCAGTCTAGTGAAGATCAAGCTATGTGCAGCTTGTTTAGTCAATATTGTTCATTATAATGTTGCTGAAATTACACTTTCTGACTAAATAATTAATACCTTGATAATCCACTACTCTGAGCCTTAAGGTGGAGCAGCCATTCACTACATGATGATGTAGCGGCTTAATGTGGCGGCTGTGGAGTTGTCGTCGTCGTCCGTCCGTCCCCCCCCCCCC